>WWET01000539.1:331685-343888 GCA_011038615.1 Limnodynastes dumerilii | reverse complement strand
AAAAAAAAAAAAAAAAAAAAAAAACACACCATACATCTAGCTTTTCAGCCTGGACAAATCACCCTCCTTCCATCCTCCTTTTTAATTTCACCTATTTAAGGACCGTTTTACAATTCCATCTCTCCTGGGTGCAGAGACCTACAAGGAGACAAGGGAGAAGCCCCTGGGGAGGAGATTGTTGCTGCATTTACAGAATGCATCAGCAGCTGGCTGGAGCTGTTGTCTATGAAGTCAGGACATGAAAGTAATGGGTTTTAGCTGCAAGTGGCACATTTACTTTTCAGCTGTTTATTGAACGTTTCCAGAATGCTGGGAGCGAGCGCAGTCTGGAGGAGGCACACAAGGACAGCGGCTGCAGGAACTGCTTAACCAAGCAAACCAATAGCTATTGCATTAATTAGAGTGGTTGGGGGCATTCTCTTACTTATAGCAAACTTTTATTACTTCCTGATTGGTAGGAATCTATCGGACGGCTAAAAGACTGGTTATTGCAGCATGTAATCCCCTATTCATCCAGTAGAAAGGCCTCATTTATACAGAATGCAAGGATCTCTGGGTATTGTGAAACTACAAGTTCCAGCATGCTTTGTCTGGTTTCAGCTATGCCTATGTGATTAAAGCATGCTATTATTTGTAGTTTGACAATGCCATAGCTTGGCCGGACATGATGATAGAACGTTGCACATAGGACTCTGCATGATTCACTCTTGCTATGGTTAAATTCTATCCCTCATTTATACTCGGTGTGTTTGCTAATGACCTTTTGAATGCTGGTGCTAAGTAACCTTTTATTAGGGACATATAAACTGCAGTACTCAATATTGCTGTAACTATACACCACATTGTTTTGCCTTCAGTCACTATTCGGGTGGATTGTATTCAGGGGAAGCCATTCTTTTAGTCTCAGCCAGCTACTGATTGACACTTCTGGCTTCAGATATTTATTATCATTACGCAGCTCAGCCAATGACTGCAATGTGGGTCCCCGTATTATGCAAGCTGATTGCAGGCTGCGGAAGATCTTCTGATTGGTGCATTGATCGTTGATCAGGTGTATTTTATAGTTTGGTAAACATGGATGATAGATGGGGAGTTGTGTTTTCTGTATTGGAGCATTTTTGTGGTATAATGCTAAATGCATTTGTTGCACACAAGGAATTGGCTTGAATCGGGGGCACAAGAGAGAACTAAGTGTCTGTGATGTGTGCTGGGCATAAATGGGGCACATATGCATCTTTTGCAGACACAAACAAATCTGCATTTCCACATAAGTGGGATATATATGTTGAAATTTGCTTACTAATTATTATTATTATTATTATTATTATTAATAATCATTTTTTTTTTTTTTTGATCTTTTAAAGCACACGCAACGGTTTTGGCTTGGGGTGTTTTTTGTTTGCATTCCAGAGATATTGAAAGGACGAGGTGTCCATGGTTAAAAAAACAAAAACAAAAAAAAAAAACATAGTTTATGTAGGATTGCTGCTTTAGTTATAAGTAACCGTATATATGTTTGACTATACTTAACCTGTATTAAAATTATGATTGTTGGCCGCTATAGACATGGCAGAGAAAATGCAGAGCTTTAAATAGCATCCCCGGTGGTAAAAGATTTAATTTGCATTATCCACAGGACATTCTAGAGGGCAACCTCCACATCCCATTTTTTTGTGCAAAGATATCTGTATCATAAACAATGAGTCTGACCCAAATGTATGCTCCATGGCATAGCTTATCTCTACGTACCGATGCACTTTTCGTGCCCAGGACAATCGCACACACCGTTACTGAGACCCATGTCTAGATGCAACTCGCTGCTGCCCACCTTCTGCATTTGAAGGGGCCTTACAAGACATGACCACCATTTCTGCTATACATAATGGTGGACTATCCTAGCATTTGGATAGCTGGGGAGGGGAACATATCTTGCATACAGACCCAGAGCTTCGGTTGCATTCACATCGAAACATCCAACTATCTGCGAGGGCTTTTGTCAGAGTGCTTCAAATTATTATTATTTTTTTTTTGTGCAGACAAGTTTGGCTCAGACAGAAAGGCCGTAAACATGAGAGCATACCCTCCGATATGACCCATTCCATTAGGTACAAAATACTCGGTTTCCAACTGTCAGTTACTATGGTAACCACCTTTGTTGAAGAGGCAGTTTTTTTTTTTAAATATCAGTTAATTCCTTTAAACCAGATGAGTGACAGTTGGAAGCTCAGGAGCGGAGTGGAGTCATTGTACCCAATGGAATGGGCCATGTTGAAAGGTCTGTGAGAGGTAAAGTCTACTGAATTCTGAGGGCCAGATTTACCAAGTTGCGGGTCTAGAAAAGTGGAGATGTTGCCCATAGCAACCAATCAGATTCTAGATCTCATTTAACTATTGCATACTAGAGTCAGCTAGAATCTGATTGGTTGCTATGGGCAACATCGCCACTTTTCCAAACCCGCAGCTTAGTAAATCAGGCCCTAAATGACAGATTCAGAAGTAAATGTGTTCAGTATCTGTGGTCAATAAACAAAAGTAAAGTGTTCTCCCTGCCTGCAAAAAAAATATAGAATTATTTGCACTCATCACATTGCAAGGTGTTTTGAACTTGTTTTTGCTGTTATGAGTGTTTTAGTTTTACAAACTCAAGCTATATTACTGAAGTAAAGATAGGAATACTTCACCTTATGCATACCTAAACTAAAGAGCAGAAATAAATCTGTACTGGTTACTATGGGATACACATGAGCGTGTGTAGTGCCACGATCTATAACGTTCTACGTTTCTGGTTTCAGATGTTCCTGCGTGGCTTAAAAGTTTGCGTTTGCACAAGTATGCAGGCCTATTCTCTCAAATGACCTACGAAGAAATGATGTCGCTTAACGAATGTCAGCTAGAGGCTCAGGTGAGTCATTTGGGGGGAGGGGGGGGTTATTGTGAGGGGTGTTTTTTGGGCCAGATTAAAGTAATTTATTATTATCATTATTATTACCATTATTTTGTTTCTCTAATTTGCATCTCAGTGATGTAGTTATTCACAAAAGGCATTTTTTAATATTGTGTAAAAATATCTAGGCCTAAAAAGAAGGAAAAAAAAATGGCCCAAAGCAACCCAGATTCTGGCTTTCTTATTCCAAAAAACACAGTATAAATGAGAGCTTGAATCTTGCGGTTACTACAGGCAGTATCTCTGCTTTTCTTTTTAAGGAACCTTGGTAAATGTACCCTCAGAGCTTAATAATTAAATCAGTAAATCTATTAGAGTTTACACAAGGAAAATCAATAGCTCTATTGGTGTGTTAGCCAGTAAAAAAGCAGCCTGTTCATTTTAACTAAGGTTTGCCCATTATCACATATATTATAAGTAGGGAGGCGCTTTAAAAACATTTCCACAATCTTGTTTTCTAAGTGAAGGCTACCGCTACAATAGTTGTGACACGCCTAAGGCCAGATTTACTAAGCTGCGGGTTTGGAAAAGTGGAGATGTTGCCCATAGCAACCAATCAGATTCTAGCCCCCCCCCCTTCTTTTTACATACTAGAGAAAGTCCGCTAAAATCTGATCTCCACTTCTCGAAAGCAGCTTAGCAAATGTGGCCCGTAGAATTATCGGGCCCTTTAGTGATTAGTTTGTATGCTAGACCGATGTTGGGCTGATAAAATTGTTAACAATGGCACTTGCGCAGTGATCAGATCTGCTGGTTTGTATAAACATTCTGAGGGACGCTATGTCGATCCAATTAAGACGGCAGAGCACGGTTGGGACCTCAGCCCAGTTATCATGTGGTGTGTGCAGTCTTTACAAGCTATCAGACTGTTTTTTTCGGGAGCAATGGAAATCTTAAAAATGTGTAGCCAGCATTACTCTGCTGGAAGGTCCATGAGACGCTATAATTAATTCAATTAAGGCTTCTATGATGTAGGTTGCATTGTTTGTTGTAAATGGACCACAATAAATGATTTGTGAATTTAGAGTTTAGACCATCTAAAGAGCCAATAATTATTGCTTGGTTAAATAAATGCCTATAAGTTCTATAAAAACAATTAATTTGTACCTGTCAGTAATTAATTACACCATCAACTACTGTTGTCTTATCTTACTCTAGAATGTCACCAAAGGTGCACGTCACAAAATAGTAATTAGTATCCAGAAGCTGAAGGAGCGACATATTCTCCTAAAATCACTGGAAAGGGTAAGTTACCTGTGCACTAGTCACCCTGAAATTCCATCTTTTCTTTCCTTACACTGAGGCTTTGGCTCTGTTTTTAGAATAAGCTTCAACTCTTTATCCTTCTTCAGCTGAGACCTGTAACCCCAAGCCAGTTGTTATTGTTTGCCCTCCAGAGAGGTATTGAAAGGATATAGGCCCATATTCAGACCACCGGACGTATTGCATATGTCTGAATACGGGCCAATAATGAGTTTGTAGGAGTCCATGGTAAAAAAAAAAAAACATGGTTTATGTAGGATTGCTGCTTTAGTTATATTTAACTGAATATATGTTTGACTATACTTAACCTGTAGTAAAATTATGAATGTTGGCCACTATAGACATGCAGAGCTTTAAATAGCATCCCCGCTGGTAAAGAGCTTTATTTGCATGATTTACAGGACATTCTAGAAGGGGGCAATCTCCGCATCCCACTGCAGGAGCTGCACCAGATGATTCTTACTCCGATCAAAGCTTATTCCTCTCAACACGCCACTGCGGAAGACCACAACCGGGAGCCCCAGTCTCCACCGCCTTTAATTGGCACAGATGGGCAAGGATCGGACAGCAAAGACTCTGCCTCTGGGGGCATGCAGCAGCATCACATGGGCAACTGTGAGGGGGAGAGCGGAGGCATCCCGCTACCTGAAGCGGATCTTCCCGGGCAGTTTACCAGGGTAATGGGTAAAGGTAAGCTTCACGTTACTGATTAGAAGAAAAGACTATGGCAGATTTACTAAGGCTTCCGAGAGGGAGAAATGGAGGTGTTGCGCAGTTATGTCAAAACATTTGCATCTGCCACTTCTAACGGAGATGTTGCCCATAGCAACCAATTAGGTCCTTTGCATTGTGTAGGTGGAAAATACATTATAAATACATTAATAGAAACATATATTTTCATATCCCCCCCCCATGAGCTCACATGAGCGGATCAGCGCTCATGTGACTGAAGACTGCCTTATGCCAGTGTAAGTCACACAGTCTCTGGAGATGTTGCTCATAGCAACCAATCAGATTCTAGCTGACATTTTCTAATATATAATAGCAAAGTGAGAGTTAGAATCTGATTGGTTGCTATGGGTAAATATGGCCCTTGGACTGAACTTCTCGCATTATTCATAATGTCCATTTCCAGTATACATTGCAGTGTACTATCTGCACAACATCTGCCTTGTGCCCTGTACTCTACATAACCGTGATTGCATAGTGATCTAGAGCCACGTTTGGATCGCACACGGTCCGCACATACACATGCAGGCTGATTTGTGTGAACCTCTCCATAGTCAATCAGCAGCTTTTAATCTATTATGATGAATGTCAACATCAACAGTGCCATTGTTTTTGATGTGTAAATATAGAACACCATTTTTATTTAATTGACCACAAAGACGGGAATAAGCGTAAAGTGAGCCTATTCCCTTCTATTACGATAAGAAAAATTTGCGGATTTTAATACATACCTCTATAAGGTGCTAGATAAAATATGTTATGTAAATTTGCGGAAAAAGCACTGTGACCAGGTATTGCAGTTAATTGATTCGGACCCAGTGTGTGTGTGTGTGGTAGGGGTGGGGTTGGATGTCATTACAAATTTCATTGAATGTATTATTGTGCCTGTATTTAAGATAATGTTGTTTTAAATTGAGTTCTCTTGGGTTAAATGTTCACTTGATTGGGTATACATTATAGGCCAATTTACTTTGCAGAAGTAATTGTGCATTCCATTACCGTGATCTCCGTGATAGGACACGGGTTTGTGTAAATGGCTTCTGGGATGCGGCAGTGATTTGAGACGCTCCATTTAAAGTTGCCTTTATTCTTTTCCAGTGTGTACGCAGCTTCTGGTGTCTAGAGCGGACGAGGAAAACATCAGCTCCTATCTGCAGCTGATCGACAAATGCCTTATTCATGAAGTAGGTGACACCCATGTAAAAATGCTTATTCCAAAAGACCAGAAAACACATTTTGCTGTAACCAGTGCATTATTTTGGCTATATGGGTATGATGCTATGTAAGCTCCCTGCTTCTCCTTGTCTGCCATCACAAGACATGCCGGGCCGTATTTAGAGATCCGTCAGCGAAAGGTCCACAATCATTGCAAGGCAACACCCATGACACTGCCCTCACACGGACGGGTTGTCCTTGACTTACGAGCGCCTCCATCACCCTTCTCTTTAAAGTATGCATTTCCGTGCGTATAATACTTCCGTACGTGCGTATCTAACTAACGGTGCCCTCAAACGATCATTTAAATGCCCCCTCACCCACCCGCTTTCACGTATCTGTCTCCGGACGGATTACAACCACGCCCCTCTGTACGTATTTGCTCACGTGCGATTCAGGAGTCCGTGCCTAATGGACTTCCGTGCGCAAATTCAACATAGATAGCGTAAATTTAGTTGCAGCGCAGTTCATCAGATCGTAAAAATACGCCTGGAACTTCCCGCAAAAACGGTTCTCTGAATACGGCCCGCTAAGAGCAGGGAACCAGTGTTTGTGCAGCAGTCGTGTTCACCAAGCAGAGCTTTTCAGTGTATGAGCTGTTTAAATAACTGGCTGGTAATTGCTAGGTAACGACTTATGTGATCAGATTCCCAGGAAAAAGATTCAGGGGGCACAGTTCAGAGAGATGTGGGTTCCCTTTTAACCACTCTCACTTGTGCGCAATGGGAGGTAGTTGCCTTTCCGATGTTCTTAAATTTGAAATTGATAACAGCCGAAAGCAGAGTGTCGACTCTATCGTTTTAGACGCAGTTCCGATTTTGAAAAAATATATATATTTCGCCACGGGTAAACTGCCAAAAGTTTTAATTGAAACTGCTGTGCCTGTGTGTTGTGGTCTGCTCTCTGCTTCCAACAAACACATCGGCATTACAATATTCCATCTGGCTGGAGTTGCGGTAACATCTGATTAAAAACAGCCTATGAGCGAACGCTGCCGGAATTTCAGTGCCAGCAGTGTTCACTTTCAAATTTGAGAACATCGGACTGGAAAGCCACACCCGTGCGGATAGGGAACATCGATACTGTAAATTGTGTAAGAGGAACACCCACTCTCACACTCAGCCTTGGCCTATGCTGTATTTGTCAAGGGATTGCATCCAGGCTTCTAGCGTGGTTTTTCTATCTAGACTAACATGCCGGGAGTGCATCCAACAGCGGGGTGGAATGTGGCGCTTGTGTGCACTATATGGAAAGCAGGATGTATGGAAATAGTAGTGGCCTCCGCTTGGCCTCCCAGAGATCTGGACCCAGCTTTGGTTCCCCTCTCTGAGTGCAGCGGTGACAGATAACCTGATTCTGGTCCATTGCTCTTGATTCCGTATGGTAGAATGTGCTATGATTGGTCAGCACAGTAGCATGTGCAAGCGCAGCATGTAAAACTACAGAGCAGATCCAGAATGACGCATAGCGCCCGTCAGTCTCCTATATTCTGTTCATATGAGGGTAGCGCACTCTGTCACGTGTATTAACTTTCCATACCCTGAACCGCACCGCCTACCATGCACGTATAGTAGGGCTTACTAGGTGTAATTTAGTTTCCTTCGCAATGCATTCAAAAGCGTAGCTACCATCTTTACGCATGCACAGAACGCACGCATGAGCCCAGATTTACTAAGCTGCGGGAAAGGAAAAGTGGAGATGTTGCCCATAGCAACCAATCAGATTCTACCTGACATTTTCTCCTATGTAATAAGAAACTGAGAGTTAGAATCTGGTTGCTATGGGCAACATCTCCACTTCTCTTTTCCCGCAGCTTAGTAAATCTGGCCCATGGTGTAAATATGCATTCTTAATATGTAAAGGCTGTCGTTTGAAATTCTGGATGCAGTCCAACAATATGATCCTGGATTCAGCCCAATATATCCAGTCACTCTAACGATCCACTTACTGAATATAAATCAGCATAAACATACCTGCAATATAATAACATAACCCGTGATCTCCTTTTTTATTCTACTTCTTAAATAAAAAAATTTTTTTTTATTATTGGCATCTATAAAACAGGCCATAATTAATGATTTGTCCTATTTGTAGCAGCATCAAAAACTATTTTATGATAACGCTAGACCATTGCAAGGCTTGAGCTGATCAGAGAAAAATATGGGGTCTTTTTGGGCTAAATGATGCCTGACTCTATTGCAGTGTTTATGTCTCCTGTATATAATGATGGATTTTTTTTTTCTCAGGCCTTTACGGAGACTCAGAAGAAGAGACTGTTGTCATGGAAACAGCAAGTACAGAAGCTGTACAGGTCTTTTCCGCGGAAAACCCTCCTGGATGTCGCTGGTTACCGGCAGCAGAGAAAGTAGGTTGCGTTCAGATTTCCCGTGAGCCAGTTACCTTAGTGACTGCATTTCATCAGCTTGTTGGGAAACCCATCTCTGTCTGCAGGCTTTTCTATTTTTTTTTTCTCTCTCTCTCCCTTAGCAGTCCAAATTCTGCCAGGCTCTTTCAGCTTAATCGATTTAATAAACACGCATGACAGTGACAGATATTTTTATCGGAGCAAAAAGGTTTTTTATCCTCCTATGGCTCGCAGGGAATTTTTTATTTCCTTCAAAAACACAGACTTTTATAAAAATCTGCTCCATTCCAAACTTCATATATAGAAGTGTTTTTAAAGGTTTTTTTTCCCATAAATAACATATTTATGGGGCAGACCCTCCAACATTATCCCTTCGATTAGGTACATTATACTCTGCTCCCGAGCTTCCAACTGTAACTCACCTGGTTTAAATGACTTATCTGATATTTAAAAAAATGATTTTTATCTTCAACAAAGGTGGTTACCATAGTAACTGACAGTTGGAAACTGAGGAGCTGAATATTCTCTACCTAATGGAATGGGTCATGTTGGAGGGTATAATAGGGTTGCTGTTGCCTACTAGTGGAAGCAGCCATTTTGCATACAGTGACTGTTGCATTAGCCATGTTTATCTTAATATCGATTTAGCCCACCTAATGGCTGCCTACATTTTGGGTAGGTACAGACCCTCCAGCATGACCCATTCCACCACGTACGAAATGTTCCTGAGTTACCAACAATGTTTATCAAACAATTCATTAATTGTTTAATTCATTAAAAGCAGGTGAGTGATAGTTGGAAACTCAGGAGCGGAGTATTGTGTACCTGGTGGAATGGGTCATGGTGTATTTGAGAGGCCGTGAGCATGCCATTATGTTATGGACTGTTGGGATCACTAAAATAAAACTTTATACTTTGCCATAATTTTCTTCCACACTTGACAGTAACGCTGTCACTCACTGGATCTTGCAGACACCTATATGCCTCTTTATCAAACAGGCAGGTATTTTATGAGGTGGCAAATTTACATGTAAAATACATAATTTTGTATTGTTGCAAACTTTGAAATAATCCTGAATTTTGAAATATGGATGAATAGAATTGTGCACTTTGACCAGTCCATGTCATCCTGCAATGTATCAGCTGACTAAACAAACCAGTGCATTAATCTGCTTACAAAATGGCCGCTGAGGCAGCCCAAGACATTATTAATATAGATAAATTTATATATTTAACACATTCTTATTATGAAGATCATTATCAGACACGGTGGTCATCATTTGACAATGCATGAAACAAGATCATGTAATTACCCTGATATTTGCTCCAATTTTAAAAGTTGTGTCTAGTTTTAGTCTAAATTCTGAATCTTAGGCTGATCATGCACTGATAATTTGTTGGAGATTGAGCCATCTCCCAGAAGCCACATTGCTGGCTGTTAGATGTCCAAAATTGAGCGCTGAGGGCTTATTCTACGGCCAATTTAGCCACTTAGACACGGCATCGGTGCTGAATCTTCTGCTCTGAGAGGTAGAAGGATAAACCGGCAGTGTCCATCCCGTGCATGAACAGTTCCTGAATACTCTCCACGCTAATGACCTCCTTGGTGATGGGTAGCAGTTTGGAAATAGAGGCATAAGTTTATATATTATGGGCTTGTTTTGTAGTTATCTTGTAGTTAATCCAAAATGTTCCTTTTACAAATTGAATATCTTCCTGGATCATTCTGTGCAGATATTTAAAGTCGTTGTAGGAAATACATTGTCAAGCAATAAATAAAGCAGTATATGTATATTGCTTGCACATTGCTGCACCTAGGCTTGTTTTTTTTAAATTGTGTTTATTTATAAAAAATTTCAAACATACATTTTGGTAAATATAACAATACAACAATTCCCTTCAACCCACCCACCACCTCAAGAACAGTCCCCCCCCAGCAATAAAACCCCTGCTGGAGAGCCTTTTAAAGAGTGAAATCCACACTCATCTCAGAATATTTTGGGAACCTTAAGCCAGGTTCATACAATATAAAATAACAAAGTACGATACTGCATTTATAGATACCTAGGCTTGGTTTTTACCACTATACACCCTCAGTGCTGCAATTACTGTACTCTGTGTGTTTTGATTGCTTTCTTTGATCGTTTTCTGTCTATTTGATGGCCAATGGCTAAACTTTTGAATGTCAAAATTAACAGGACTAGTGTTGATGTCTTCATTGGCAGCCGAGGCTTCGGACAGTCTAATTCCCTGCCCACAGCTGGATCTGTGGGTGCAGGGATCGCTCGAAGGAACCCGCGCCAATTCCAGATGCCATCCAGGAACCTCCCCAGCTCACGGCTCAGTTTGCTGGGTCCAAGCAGCCTGCTAGGAGCGTCGCAGCGGACGGCCTCCAGCAATCCCTCTATGTTGAAACAAGGGAGACAGGTGGGTGCAATGTTCTTCTATAGTTGGCTTTGCATTGCTGAATGGATTTAGACGTGTAGTTAACGGAACTTTAAGAAGAAAAAAGTGGAGATATTGCCCAATCAGATTACAGCTGTCGTTTAACAAACCGTTTCTAGAATGAGAGCTAGAATCTGATTGGTTGCAATGGGTCCGCCTTTAGAACCTCTGTTAAACATCTATATAGTTATATCAGAGGCAGCCATGTGACCTCCTTGCTTATTGCATATTCGCCTACTCTCTAGCATGTCCCAGAGCCTCTCATTCCTAGAGAACGTACCAATCCCATGGGAGACATCGGACTTGATGGTTTTCCAGTGTATTAATGAATCTTTTAGCAGTGAAAATAAGTCATCAATAATATTTACTCAATATTCTAGCAGCCTACACTTAAATCTGAAGCTTTTGAGTTTTTAAACTGATGCACAAACTAATCCTATTATTCTGCACTAACAAAGTCTTTAAACAATTCAGGAGTGAATGTATTTGTGTCTCCTTACTATTACAACCGGTGGAGAACATGCATTGATTCATAGTGTGATTATTGCATAAATCTTTGGTAATTCTTTTGAACTATTTATATAACACGTTGTACAAGTCATTTCCATGAAACATAGATTCTGTCCAGTACAATCAATAATCAATGGTCAAAGCTTCCAAACTTGAAAGTTACATTTAAGTTGTTTCAGTGGAACACTGATCTAATCCAGTACGATCATTTATATCAGAAGTTAGATCTCCTAAACTTAGAAGCTTCGTTAACAATGCTAATTCTTTATTTGAACGATTTAGGTCATTTACAAGTTCACCACGTTTGCAAATCGGTGTTAAAGAGAATTCTCATAGGTGTGCATTTCAAACATAGTTTTGCAAGGGGTCCCAGTGAACCTCAGCCCATCACAGCTTTCTAGCAGCATTAGGGCCAGAAGTGCCCCCCCCCCCAATAACAGAATCCCCAGGGCAGGGGTTGGTGGGTTAGTAATGTTGATCTATTAAATCTGCAAATGTAAATTGCCTTAAAGAGACTTTTTAAATGCTTTTTAATGTTTGACTTCATATTGCAATGTATTTTCCCTTTCCCTTACTGTACCCCCTATTTGTTATAACTTTTAATAAAAATGTATAAATGGGGAGGGAATTATCATAGCGATTGTGTGGACGCAAACAACGATATGGTATCAAGAAAGAGAAGAGAAGGAACTACCATGAAAAAGAGGAAGGAGAGGGTAGAGGAGCAGGGAA
>WWET01000539.1:301037-321819 GCA_011038615.1 Limnodynastes dumerilii | reverse complement strand
TTATATTTTTATTTGAGTGTACACAGATGTACCAAAAATGAGTTGTTGCTGCTTTGATGTATATTGCTTGTTGTTTAAGCTCTTGTGTTGATTTTGTAGAAAAAAAACTAAAACAAAAAACAAAGCTCTTGAGATGAACCCTTCAATTTTCAGTGCATTGCTGCCTACATAAGTGCTATGCGGCATACACATACAGTGTGTTGTTGTTGTTGTATTGTACCCCTCCGCCGCTAGGGATTTGTATTATCTGCAGGAATGAAAATAGTGCCCTCTTGTGGCCTTTAGGGCTATGATGGTGTTTTTTTGCTCTCTCCACTGCACACTTTTGTTTTTTTGTTGTTGTTTACCCAAGCAGGTCTTTTGAATATGTTGTTGAACAATATATTTAAACCAGACCTGGATGCCAAGGAATTTTAAGTGATTTTATATAGTGCTTGTGGGGGGAGGAGTTCAAGTATTCTCTTTCAATAGGATCTATTCAGAAGGGTGATGATAAATGTGTTGGTAATGTTAAAAACATTGGTGCTGGCAGGCTGTGACTATGTATATTGGCATCATTTTAATGTGCTTCCTAAGGATCCATAAATAAGGAACATGAATTGCCCTCTGGTGGGAATCTCTGAACTTAGTGCCTGGGGAATATATTCCACACTGCAAAAATAATCAAATGGTTTAAATGTTGCCTGCTACTTACAGGGCATTTGTATTGGAAATATTTGAATATTTTATTAAAGGAACACTAACCTCAACATTACATTTAATTACTTTATGGAAGGGGATGGAAGTGAAAACCCTGCCTGATCTATTTTTGGCACTTCGGGTAGATTAAATGAACATTCAAAAAGGTAAAGGGTAATTGTTGCCCATAGCAACTCGTAATATTGTTTTTCGAATGTAGTAGACTAAGACTATAGATTGGTTGCTATGGGCAACACACCCTCTATTCCTTTTTAGAAGTTCTATCAAATCTAGGCCAGTGAGTGTCAAACAGCTGATGTCTGCTAGTGGTCAGTGGAGGTCCCTGCTACCACCTCAGTATACCATCCTTTATCCACGTATGCCGTTGACCTCTGGCTTGTTTCAATCTGTTGTTTGCTCACATTGTGGAAGTCTGGAATCTGGTCCACCATCTCCAAGTGTCTATCAAGCAATCTTGCCTTCTGTAACAGTTGGCTACCTCGTGACTACTTTAAACCTGTTTTTAAGTCTGCATTTCAGAAGCAGAGTGATAAAGAGGCAGATAAAGGTGGTGAACAGGAAGGGTTTTACTACATTGCATAAGTCATATGTTGGCAGTAAACTCCCAACAGATTGCTTGAATAAAAATGCTTTGCTCTATGAACAAAGCTAGGCTCCATCAACCTCCAATTACATTGTGGAACTCATCTCCTATGAAACATTTGCATGACTGTAGTTTTTATATTATCAGTGGACTGCAGTTATCCAGCAGAATAATTGGACAGGGTGGACGTGCACCCTAATTACCCAGTTAAAGGTTATCCTTTTTCTATCTAATGCTGAGTAGTGTTGAAGAGCACCCTATGCCTTGAGACATGTGGACTTAACACTGAGAAGGCTATCGAATTTAGTAGGATCCCCATTTCATGACCAATATTTGTAAGGTCCGGTTAATATTCCAAGAGACAAATTTACTAAGCTGCAGGTTTGAAAAAGGGGAGATGTTGCCCATAGCAACCAATCAGATTCCAGCTGATATTCTCTAGTATGTAATAGCAAAGTGAGAACTAGAATCTGATTGGTTGCTATAGGCAAAATCTCCACTTTTCTAAACCGCAGCTTAGTAAACTTGTCCCCTAAGGTCCAGTTACTATTACTAAGGTCCGATTAATATTCATAAGGTCTATGTCCCAGCGTTTTCATGATACTGTTTCAGAACACAACATTACTTTGTGTATTTTGGCAACTTGTCCTCAAAAGTATTATAAAAGTAGCCTGCAGAGGAGGCTCTAATGTAGACCATGTTCCCTTGTGCACCAGGAATACATGTGTTTTCGGTGGCATTAGTTTGAATTGCTACAGTTAATGTTCAGTCGGGAAATATCCAGCCAGTTCCATCCTATCTATAAGGGCAGCACTCTCCGGTGTTGCTAAGATTGCTTAACATACGTTAGTTTTTTTTGTTGTCGTTTCTTTGAATGTGCCTGATGAAGCATAACCATGCAAAAAGTATATATTTGCACACAGCTGTAGTAACACTAAAGTTTATTTTATATTCATTAGAGATTGCAAAGTGAGGGGTTTCTTTTTTTTTTTTTTTTTTTTTTTTTTTTTTTTTTTTTTTTTTTTTTTTTTTTTTTTTCTATTTTTCATTTGTATGCGTTTACTTAACCCTTTGGTTGCCTGTAAGACCAGCCTAGCGGCCTCTCCAGATAGCCTGTTGAGGGGTTTAGCGTTTGTATGTATACTATTCCTCTGGGAGGAATAAAGAGAAAAAAAAAAGATTGTTAATAGTATTGAACAAAATCCTTCCTCCCTTATTAATATAAATTGTGTGTATTTATGTATATTCTAAGCCTCCTTATAAAACAAAAAAATAAAACCTTTTTTTGCATGCTAGAGCGCAGCATATCTCTGTACATGCATGCACGTTTCTGTTTTTCTTTCTTATTTTCAAAATTAATGCACAAAGAAATATTTTTGGCTAGTTTATTGTTGCCATGCAATGCATATTTTTTAAACGTTTTGTCTTTTATGAAATTAGCACGTTTGTTACATGTATTTAAGCAAGTTATAAGAAAACGACGACGAAAAAAAAACCCACCAACCCCAGAATCCTAATGTTTGAAAATGCTGTTTGCTAGTGTACAGTTTTCAGATGTTGTGAACAGTGAAACGCTGTGTTATTTCAACTTGCTACGATGTATTTATTAATCACTTCCTCCCGTGTTATTACAGATCATTGCTATATTTCATATCGGCATTCTATCGGAATTGGAGGGAGATGATTAATACAAGGTTTTGTAACACTGTTGCGTGTTTGAGTCTTTATTTATAGAACTGTAAGCATCTATCAACTCCTAAATCCCTAATGGAAGCTTTTGATTTCAATATATTAAGTGCCTTTTTTATTTTTTTTAATAAGCATATAAGGAAAATGGAATCTCACAGACAGTGCTTCCAGCCTCTATGCTCATTACATGCTGTGACTGTGGTTGCCAGGGTAACCTGACTCATAAGTCAAAACAGCCTGGAGAAAAGAAATGAAGGGGAATACCGCAATTCTTATCGCATAGACTGGTGCTTTATTTTAAAAATATGAAATTGCTGCTCTAACCGTAAAGAGTTTCCTAATTCTTTCTATTTTAAGAGAAAGATGACTAGTCATTGTACTGCCTGACTGCACGTTATTACCACAAACTAGACGACACCCCTTGATATATTTGACAGTTGCCATTATATTCTCTCTGTCCTTTCTTCTCTTGGCTTTCCTCTAGTCTCTCTCTGTATGTTGTGTTACACAGGCCATGGACCATTTCCGTTGCTCTTCTTTGCACAGTCTCTAATGTATTTGTCTTTCTGGAGATATGGCCTCCAGAACTGAACACAGTATTCCAGGTGAGGTCGTACCAATGATCTATAAAGGGGCATCACTACTTCTCTCTTTCTGCTACTAATTCCTCTCCTTTAAACAACCAAGCATCTGAATTGCCTTTCTCATTGCTTTGTTACATTGCTTGGCTACCTTTAATTTACATGAACTAATGACTCCTAGATCTTTTTCCTCCTCCGTAGTTTCTAATGTAGTGCCGTTAAGGATATATTGAGCTTTTGGGTTTTTATGTCCCAAGTGCATGATTTTTGTCATTAAACAGTAGTTGCCGCATTCCTCCATTCTACCTCGATCATCACTCGCTTTGTGTGCCCCTCCTGACGTGTCTACCCTGTTACATATCTTTGGGTCATCTGCAAGAAAGGCATATTTTCCCCTCAATACCACAGGTAACCAATAAAGATATTGCATAGTATTGGTCCAAATACAGATCCCTGTGGAACTCCACTGGAAGTTATTCCATTTACTGTAACCCTCTGTTTCTAGCCTGTTCCTAAGATCGTATCCACACAACTATTGTTGTTTCCATACCCAAGTTTTACAGCTAACCCATACTGCTTGATGATCACTGGATCCTAGATTGTATTTGTGCAAGTGGGCTCCTTCCTCAATTGTTTGAGGGCCGCTTCCTGTAATGAATCCAAACTAGCCCCAGTTCTAGTGGAACTTGCAGATGATTCACCCTAGTTGCCATGCAGTTGGTACAGAACTCTCCTTATGAGCCGGTTACATTTTCTAGCCTCCACACGAGCACAATATAAACTTTGTATTCACTACTCCGAATCTCTAATCCACTATATGGTTTGACTACAGGCAGTCATCACATTACACTATTCTTGGACCGGGCTGCAGAATGTTCTTCAGCACTACGCAATGGAAGATCCTCATTGTATTTTTATTTGTTTTAATTATTGTCTCAATAAAACTTTCCGTCACGTAAGTTTTATCCAATAGCTGCAAACGGAAAATGCAGCCGGATGAATCACAGCTGAAGAATTTGCCTCGTTACGAATCTTTACTCCCCGATTACTCCATAGTTGACTCCTCGCCAACCCTCTGGGCTTGTGTTTAAAAAAAAAAAAATCTTTGAACTTCCTTTACAGGCTTTTGTCTTTGCTAAAATAAATACATTCCTGTGGAGGGGTTTAGTATCTTAGCAAGAGCAAAATTGGTGTCATTTCCTTTTACATACATAGATGTTATTACAAATGTGGCTTCTGCCATCCCCTCCCAAAATATATATATTTATACTTTTTCCAGAAAATTCTTAAAACCCCCCCCCCTTCCCCGTCTCCCTTTCTTGGAATAGGTCATATAGGCACACACACAAACCCCCCCCCCTCCCCCCCCCCACACACACACACCCCACCCATGAACAGTTGTACGCAGTCTGAATATGCACTTTATTGGGCGATATTGTGTGTTGCAATGCATTTTATGATAAAAAAAAAAATGCACTTATGACATATTTAGAAGCATTTTCATTTGCTTCTGCATGATCCTGGTGTAAGTGCTCCACGGACATAACAGATGTGGAGTGACCTTTACAAAATTGTATGCAGCCATGATCATTGTATTCTAATTACATAAACAGTTAAAACTATTAGATCAGTACCAATCGATTCAGTGATTGGGAGAATCTGCAACAGAAACTATTGGTAGATGCAGAAACACTAGTAGGATGCTTAGACATAATAAAGGATATGGGTTAGAACATAGCTTTCACCCAGCCAGTGGTGGCATGAGATTGTAACTCTAGTATTGACGGTACCAAATTGATTTAAAGGACACTAATACTAATTTAAGTATCAGAAGCTGGTGATGCCCACATTTGTGGCTAAATCCTTCCAACTGAGCGTTTGCTGCCACTGTTTTTTTTTTTTTTTTTTTTCCTGTAGTTTTTTTTTTTTTTTCCTGTAGTCAGCTTACTTTTATTTAGTGAACCACATTGGTTCTTTGGTTACTGGTTAATGCTTAGATCAGGCCTGACCAACCTGTGACTCTCCAGGTGTTGTGAAACTACATCTCCCAGCATGCTTTGTCAGGTATCTACTATGCCTGTGCAGGCAAAGCATGCTGGGTCTCGTAGTGGAAAAGAAAAAGATAGCAAAAAAAAAAAGAAAAAGATTGCCCATAGCAACCAATCAGATTCTAGCTGACATTCTCTAGTATGTAATAGAAAATGGAGAGTTGGAATCTAACCAATCTGATTGGTTGCTATTGAAAACATCTCCACATTTTCTTATCCTCTGTTTAGTAAATCCAGCCCTTAGTGTAGTAGTGGATCCTTATTTCCATATGTGTGGATCTCATTTCGAAGTTTGTCTTGTAAAGACTTTAATGAAATCCGTTAACAAGAGGCCAAAGTGTATTTTTCATTTCTGTCCATTATTGAAGTCACATTGTCTTAGAGAACTGCCAGTCTTTGATTACATCTTGTCCTCCGTGAAAATGGCCACCTCCATAGGCTTTAGTTCAGGGAAATAGGACACAATATATAAATTCTGTCCTCATGATGATGTAATGACTTCTGGAACTGAATCAGGATCAGGGAGATTGCCAACACTTCAGGGAGGCAGGGAGATCACCCACCCTTCAGGGACTCAGTGAGAGTTGGCAACTATGCTTTTCTAGATCCTTAGACAAGGGGCATAATTGTATCTCTCGTGACTTGTTATCGTACACAGAGTATAATAAATGCTGTTTATTTTCGTTCCTGTAGGCAACAAGTTGTCTGCATTGTCTTTTATTACCAGTTGCACATATGGTATTTAATAAGAGATTTATGATTGCTGAAGCTTTGCTAATCTGGGATATGTTTAAATCTAAAAATAGTTCTCTCCATCCCTGATTTTATACTGTGTGTTGTCTTAGCAACAATACACATTAGAGGAATCCACAAATAACCAGTTGCCTAAGACAGGTCCCCGATATCAGTCTTGTACATAACAAGGTGATTATATTGCTGATTGCACATATGAATCTACAGAAATTAAGCGTTAAATCCCTTGCAAAGTTTATACAAAATAAAGCATTTAATGCAGGGCTGAATCATTGGTGCTTGGGTTGATCATTAAAGAGCACCCAAACATTGTGCCTTTGGACGATTCTCCACCAGGTGGCGCCAGTTGTGTAAAGGTCTTGTCTTGCATAGGCTCTGGACAAGTGATGCAGCTGTTTGTGGAATATGCCATGAAATAAATGCTTATGTTAGTGCAATAGTTAAGGCCTGGCCGACAAGAGGCTTTTCAGGTGTAGTCCCAGCATGTTTTGCCTAAATAGGCATAGCTGATACCGGTCAAAGCATGCTGGAACTCCTAGTGTCACAACATGTTGATAGCCAAAGGTTTGCCAGGCCTGATCTGTGAAGTCAGGGGTGCTGATTACATGCGCTGGGACCTAGTGTGGGAGCAGATCCCATAACCTACCTCATCCTACAGCTGGGATAAGATCTCACCCACAGTTTTCTGTTGGAGAAGAGACATGAAATACTAAGCTACTATTTAACACTGCAGTTGGATAATAATGTCATGTATCCTCATTAAGGACCATATCCACAAGTCCATCCGTTAGGCCACTTATGCATGCAAGGTGCGTAAGTGGCCTGTCGCTGGCCCTCCAGATGTCACTATCATTTTACAATAGTTGTTCCGTCCGATGGGCAGCTCTTCCCCTCTGCCCGCAAAAGTTATGAAAGATGGGCGAGAGGGAGATGCAAATTGTACAGTAGGAGCTGGGTTTTGGGGATACACATGGATCAGTGGTCGTACTCCCGCACGAGAGAGGGGAGTGACGGTGTGTTCACTCCCCTCTCTTAAGCGTGACGTCGGACCCCCGCACGGATGGAAAGCACTCGGGGGTCTGGATCCGGTCCGAAGTTTAAAAGATGCTTTCTACCATTTTAATCTGTAGTTTAGTCAAAGCTCAGAACATAATTAACTGTCTACTGCCAATTATTCCACCATCACAGAGCCTGTGCCAGCCAGGGTATGCTCCTAGACGGCAAAGATTTACATGCTGTCCCTGATACCATCATTCCCCGCTACAACTAGTTACCCTCTGATACCGTCATCCCCCGCTGCAACTAGTTACCCTCTGATACCGTCATTCCCCGCTACAACTAGTTACCCTCTGATACCGTCATTCCCCGCTACAACTAGTTACCCTCTGATATTCACTTTCAGAAAGAACAGATCACTCCACCACTGCTCACTGGACCGAGGGGACAGGTGAGTAAAGTCTTTCTGCGTGGTTAGGGTCAGCCTGAGGGGGGGGGGTTGTTAGGGTCAGGCTGCAAGTTAGGGAGGGTTAGGGTCAGGCTGCCAGGAAGGAGGGTTAGGGTTAAGGTAAGAATTGGGGGACTTTTTTTTTGTTTTTGTTTTTTTTTTACACTTTTGCGGACCACCCAAAGCTCGGTGCTCTGTGGATTGATTGCAATGCCTCCTCAATGCATATGCAATCGAAGTCCCAGCCAATTCGCAACTGGCTGGGCAGGAATGGCCGATTCCAAAACAGTTTATCTAGAGTTCTACAAAATGACAACTGGAATATGATTGGTTATAAAAAACCTGCAATGTAACCTGCAAAAACACTGAACACTTTTTTCAGGTGATGAAGCTTTATGTCTATACCTCATGGTCCAATAGAGGTGAGTGCATGTTTAAAAAGGTAATACATGCTACAACACTGCCACCTTGTGGTTAACTTCACCACAAGATATCTGATATATGAGTAATTTAGGTGCAATTGGTGCAACTGTGATCCTCTCCACAACCATACTCACCTTTTTTTAAAATCCTGACCACCATATGTACCATCATCATTAGTAACTGGTATAAATAAATACAGTTGCACTTATTTACTAAAAGAAAACATAAATGACGAGCACTAGCAGTTGAGGGATATCACAGCAAGCTATAGACAGTAGATATATATCCTCTCTAGAGGAGACTGACTGCGCAGTCTGGAGGTGGGTGCAACACCTAAAAAATGAGCACAAAAGAAGTATTACCTCCTTCCTCTATTTCCGTGTGCCAGCACAAGACTTCGGTCTGGGGACGCCCAGTAAGACTGTTCTTATTTACATCTATACTGGCCACGTAGTACTATGGCTTATTGAATCCTATGCTGCATTGATTGATTGAATTTCTCCTTCCTTGCTAGCCGTGGATTGATACTTGGGAAATAACAATGTTGCCAGCAGTATGCTGTGAATGTCCAATATATGATCTTCATAAAGAATGCCAATGTAAGGTTATAGATAAACAATAGCCGTTTACTTGGTAATGAATGCACGGAGCACACACGTGGAACAGAGTCTCCAAACAGTGCTGACAGACGGGGAGAATTTCTCAACCGCCTGTCAGCACTGTTTGGAGACTCTGTTCCACGTGTGTGCTCCGTGCATTCGTTACCAAGTAAACGGCTATTGTTTAACTATAACCTTACATTGGCATTCTTTATGAAGATCATATATTGGACATTCACAGCATACTGCCGGCAACATTGTTATTTCCCAAGTATCAATCCACGGCTAGCAAGGAAGGAGAAATTCAATCAATCAATGCAGCATAGGATTCAATAAGCCATAGTACTACGTGGCCAGTATAGATGTAAATAAGAACAGTCTTACTGGGCGTCCCCAGACCGAAGTCTTGTGCTGGCACACGGAAATAGAGGAAGGAGGTAATACTTCTTTTGTGCTCATTTTTTAGGTGTTGCACCCACCTCCAGACTGCGCAGTCAGTCTCCTCTAGAGAGGATATATATCTACTGTCTATAGCTTGCTGTGATATCCCTCAACTGCTAGTGCTCGTCATTTATGTTTTCTTTTAGTAAATAAGTGCAACTGTATTTATTTATACCAGTTACTAATGATGATGGTACATATGGTGGTCAGGATTTTAAAAAAAGGTGAGTATGGTTGTGGAGAGGATCACAGTTGCACCAATTGCACCTAAATTACTCATATATCAGATATCTTGTGGTGAAGTTAACCACAAGGTGGCAGTGTTGTAGCATGTATTACCTTTTTAAACATGCACTCACCTCTATTGGACCATGAGGTATAGACATAAAGCTTCATCACCTGAAAAAAGTGTTCAGTGTTTTTGCAGGTTACATTGCAGGTTTTTTATAACCAATCATATTCCAGTTGTCATTTTGTAGAACTCTAGATAAACTGTTTTGGAATCGGCCATTCCTGCCCAGCCAGTTGCGAATTGGCTGGGACTTCGATTGCATATGCATTGAGGAGGCATTGCAATCAATCCACAGAGCACCGAGCTTTGGGTGGTCCGCAAAAGTGTAAAAAAAAAACAAAAACAAAAAAAAAGTCCCCCAATTCTTACCTTAACCCTAACCCTCCTTCCTGGCAGCCTGACCCTAACCCTCCCTAACTTGCAGCCTGACCCTAACAACCCCCCCCCCTCAGGCTGACCCTAACCACGCAGAAAGACTTTACTCACCTGTCCCCTCGGTCCAGTGAGCAGTGGTGGAGTGATCTGTTCTTTCTGAAAGTGAATGGGTAAGTATGCCGAACGTCTCAGTCATCACATTACCTCCTACTGGGAGCAATAATGTATATAGCCAGCTTATGGGAGTACTCTTGCAATAAGGGAGACCAGGCCAGTCACCTGCATCTCCTGCACTTCTCACTTTAGCACTATCCTTTTATAGCTTATAGCAGGTCTGGCCAACCTGTGGCTATCCAGGTGTTGTGAAACTACAAGTTCCAGTATGCTTTGTCAAGTATCAGCTATGCTTTTGCAGTTAAAGCATGCTGGGAGTTGTAGTTTTACAACACCTGGAGAGCTGCAGGTTGGCCTGGCTTAGAGCATTGGCCATTTTTCTTTGTTATTTTTTTTCAATATTTTCTTTATTGATTTCACACAGTAAAACATGGAGTTACAAGTACGTTCAATTTTTCCATAAGAAATCATGCAAGTGAAATAAACAATGAAGAATCCCCTAGAGTGAAAAAGATATAGAATGCAAAAAAAATCAGTTTACGAAGATGCAAACGCTTGGTATTAAGCCTTAAATGTACCAACATGGTGAGAAGAGGAATCTGCAACAACTGCACATGACCAGATACTTTGAGAACTGCCAAAGTTTATCATAGAAGTGAGACCATACCCTCCAACATGACCCATTCCATTAGGTACAAAATACTGTCGGTTACTATTGTAACCACCTTTGTTGAAGAGGCAAATCATTTTTAAAATATCAGTTAATTCATTTAAACCAGGTGAGTGACAGTTGGAAGCTCAGGAGCGGATTTAATTATACCTAATGGAATGGATCATGTTGGAGGGTCTGAAGTGAGTGTTAACAGTTTGAAATAAAATACTTTTCAAAAACATTTGTAAAAATTTCTAGCCAAAGCTGTGACCTCATGAGACACAGCTCCGACCAGGACAGGGCTATCAAAAGTTAATAACGTATAGGGAGATCAATAGTTACTTCTCTTAGTAAGTACCATGAAGTATAATGAATAGTGTCATATAATTGCTGTTTAATTGAATTATCTAAAACAGTGGTTCTCAACCCTGTCCTCAAGTACCACTAACAGTCTTAAGTTTTTTAAATCTCCTTGCTGGAGGTGAGCTCATTACTGACAGTTACATTTTGAAAGCTCCACAGGTTTTGCAGGGAGACCTACAAAACATGGACTGTTAGTGATACTTGAGGACGGGTTGAGAACCCCTGATCTAGAATATCATTATATGATTCCCAAGTGCAGAAGAAGCTCTCCACTCTAGTTCTTTTTCCAAAGATGCCTCTAGCCAGTCCATCCTAAATATATACATTAGCATTGGCCATTTCTAGAAAAGATCTCTCTAGCTATAAATACATTTATCCAACTCAGCTGAAACCAGCTGAAAGATCCAATTGCTATAATGTTATATAACCAAGGCTTTTCTGTGGGGGTATATGGGGATACTCAGTACCACCTTTCCAGCACCCCGGTCAGGTGATTACACGGTACTGACTGACAAAACACACCCCCTCTGAGCACCAGACACACCTCCCATGACTGAGCATAAGACACGCCTCCCCTGTCTGAGCACAAGGGCCTGATCCAGAGCTACGATGTTACACTGAGCGCTGTAGCGCTCAGCGTAACATCGCTGCTCTGACCCAACACTCCCCCTTGTAGGAGCGTATTAACTCTCCCTTACGCCGGCTGAAGGCTACCCTAACTTCAGCCGGCATAAGGGAGAGTTGATACGCTGGGACGGCGGCGTTAGTACGTTAACGCCGCCCTCCCAGCTACCCTCCCCTCCCCTCAGTGCCCTCCCCCCTCCACTAACTTCCGCGTAGGGACGCTGGGGGACGTCCCCTGTCTGAGCACAAGACACGCCTCCCCTGGCTGAGCACAAGACACGCCTCCCCTGGCTGAGCACAAGACACGTCTTGTCTTGCTGAGTACAGGACATGGCCTTTCTGGCTACGCACAACATGATTTAAATATGGGATGTGTGCACATTCCAACAGTAAAATGTTGGTAGGATCGGATTATATTAAGTTGAGTTGTATTATGATAAAAATTATTTATTAAAATAAATTAATTACAAAAAAGTCCAGTGAAAATGAGTCCTATAACAAGAATCAATTTTTAATAGTATAATATACAGTGCTGTTACTAGGTAAGAACCACTCATATAATCAGTTTATATACCCTCCAACATGACCCCCTCCATTTGGTACATAATACTCTGCTCCTGCTCTTCCTTCCTAATCTCTGATTGCAGTCTTAGAATGTTCTGCCTGCATTTTCATAGGGAGCGGCTATAGTGATAGAAGCAGAGTTGATTGTTCAGAGGGACTTAATCCAGCACTTGGAAAGATGGGAGATGATATTTCTGCTTTTTCCCCATATCTAACAGGGATTCTGCTGCTTCCAGGAGATTCCATCTTCCAAGGACACAAACCTAATTGTTGTGCTTGTTCTGCAGACATCGAAATATTTGATGGAAGTTCTTGTATCCATTCTGCTTCTTTTCTGCTGTCCTCTGAGATCTAGGGAAAACACATTTCAGTGGCTTAGGGGATGATTCAGAGATGCACTTCCACCTTTTGTTAGGTGCAAGTGTACAGCTCGGCTAAACCATTTTTCAAAGTAAGGGGGTGTTAATTAATTAAAACAATTTTGCATGCAGGGAAAACACATTCATTTTACACATATAACTACAATACTGCATAGCTTTATGTTTATTCTGTAAAATAGAGCTGAGCTAAGAATCTTCACCTCCTAATTTTAATTCTGGTTTTACAATTGAAGTCTGCTTCCCCTTGCAATTCAACATGGTATTGCTCAGGTCTACACTTGCACCTAAAAAAAAAGGTGAAAGTGCAACTCTGAATCAGCCCCTATGAGTTTAGTAAAACAAACATACCTTCTAAAATATGTCAGCACCTGGCTTTGCCTCCCAATCTGCAGTGGAACCACATTTCACAGCATGCCAGGGAGCTGTAGCAACCCCCAGACTGCATAGTTTGGAGTTCAATTCAGATCATAATGAGTGAATAACACAAATGGCCGCTAGATGGCGCCCTTGGCACATGCAGCTTTAATGACAGCTGATAGTAGTTAGTTGGGGTGTTATGCGGGCTGCCACAGATGGCTGCCATAAAGTGTAATATAAAGCACAGCATCACCTTCTTTCCAGGAAAACAGTGAGTAGTTGGTCTTAAAGCTTTGGCATCAGACTATTCCCTTTCTAAAGTTAAATATGCTGTATGTGTTTAATTATGTAATTAACTGCAGATCACATATGTCATTGATCAGAGACTTATATAATTTTTACAATGTAAGTTCAGCTTGCAGCTTGTTTGTTTCCAATGTATAGTATATGGAATAATCAGTAATAATAATCTTGCAAACCTTTAAAGTTGCATTTGCAATCACCTCTTATAAATATTTGCTAACATTTTACTGCTTTTTGCTATGGATCAAAGTGTCTCCGAAACTGAGAGCATTATCTGTGCTATCTTAGCTGGTCATCCTCAATAGGTATTTTTGCTTAGTGCTGTTAACAATAACTAGTTATGCAATGTTTAGAGGGATATACTATGCAGCTTGCACGTTGAAGCAGGGACACATTTAAAAGCTGGGTCTGCCGCTGGATATTTGGGCCTGTCCTAGGAATATAATTAGATTTAAAATGCTTGTGTTTTACATAGTCTCTATGGTCATTTATGTACACTATACGAGTTGAATCATTGGTTTGTTTGCATTTGTTTACCATTTTACCTTCCCGAGATACATATTTCTGCATTTGGAAAATGTTTTGTTTCATTTATTTATTAGACTTGTAATCTAAGCTAACGATTATTCTTAAAGCTGGGGTCTCCGGAACATTGGGCTGGATCCAGACTTAAGTAAGTGCTTGAAATGAGTTACTCCTGGGCTAAACCATGTTGATTGCAGGGGAGTCATATTTCATCTGTTGCAAACAGTATTAGAGTTGAGAGTTGGACATCATGTCATAAGCAGTTGTGTAACTAGGGGGCGCAAGAGGTGTGGCTTCTATGAGTGGAGGCCCATGGCAGCTGTTCTCCGTTTCTTGCAATGTAAGTACAGGGTTTCCGACTTTTTAAACCCGGAGGGAAGCCATAGATTTCTGCAGGGGGCAGGGCTTAATGACGCGATTTATGCAAATCGCATCATTAAGCCCTGCCTCCTGTCATCTCACTCCTGTAATCCCTAGTAACGCTAGGGATTACAGTAGTTATGCACTGCTGGTGGGGTTTGCGGGAGATTAGCTGGCTCTCCCGGGATACCGGGAGAACTCCCCAAATATCGGGAGTCTCCCGGACATTCCGGGAGAGTCGGCAACCCTGTGTAAGCAGGGAAAGCTGCTATAACAAATGGGCCTGTTCAGCCCCGCCTCCAACACCACATAGCTCCGCCAGTCTCGCCCATCCTGATTCAGGCCTGCCTCCTTGCTAAGCCTGTCACAATCCACCCCTGGTCATAAGCGAAGGTCCGAATCAGCCCCAGTATCCTTTGTGGGCTGTATGACCTGGTCACACAGTAGTGCCGGTCTGGGGGTAAGAGGCTTGTCTGAGTATTTGTGCCTCTTAATTACAGTAAAAAGGGGTTTTTTTTTTCTTTGCAGTCTGAGGTTTTCATTTGTTTTGAATAAACCTTTGTGCTGTTGCTACAGATGGACCTAATAAACAAACTATGGTTGATCCATTCCACTCACAACACAACAAGCATAAGAAATAATGACACTGACCACTTTGTTGCAATTTAAAAGGGGGCATAGGTTTATTGAAATGTAGAACCCTGAAATCTTTATTAAATTGAATTATAATATTTTGACTATAAATTTAGGGTTGAGACAAGGTGACCATAGCAGGTGTGTGTCACTTCAGGAACCTTAAAGGACAAACTCATTATCAACAAAACAGGCGCCTCCCCACAACCGGCTCCACCACTTCAAAGTGCACATCTCATCAATCTGGAGGAGGCAGACCAAGACCCCCGTCGCAGGTCGGGCGGCCTGGCCTTATCAGAAGGGTGCGCCTCTACTCAGAGATACTTCTCCCCACATCTTTTTGCGCCAAACTCAAATTGTGACACAACACCTCTACCGCCAAAGCGAGGTACCCTCCAGTACCTACGCCCGCAGCACACCCAATACATTTCGTATAAACATCGAATTTCCTTTATCTGAAAGGTGCATACCATCAGGACGAAATAATGACTTGTCTGCAAAGACTATGTGGGGATGGGAAATAACTCGCCCACCAAGCGATAATAACAATTTACTAAAGGCACCATCAATTTTCTTTATTGATCCCACCCTGCAAGATCTCCTCGGGATAAAATGTGACCATACAATAATCCGGTCAGGAAAAATTGAATGAATGGCTGCAAAATTTTTTTTAATATTCAATTCCAATTCACATGAAGTGATCGACCCCAAGTCAGTCCCCCAAGTGAACTATTAAACACCAAATTTTTTAACCATGCTCCCAAAAAGAGGACAGAATAACTCCCAGCACATTCCCCGGAACCCTAACCAATCTATGTCCCACCCCATAGGAGATTCTAACCCTGAATTACCACCAACAAACTGACCTGCCCAGTAAACAAATGAATGCCCCAAGATCCAAGCCACACGGGCCTGGGGCACTTGTCCTGTAACAGAAAAAAGCATTCCATAGTGTTAATGATATATAAACCTGTATGACTAATATAAAACCTTGCTATAACACATTATAAAATCCAACATAGACACAGGGAAACACTGAAGGGTAAAGGAACAGAAAAACATTGCCAACACAAAGATATGTAAGGTGATCAACTCCTGGAAACCCTCAAAGCCTCCTAATGGCCAATGTGGAAACCTTACTAAAGGGGAAAAATGCAGGAGAAAACCCTTTCATAGTTTGCTTTGGCTATGCTTCACGTCGCACTAAACTTAACCTTACCTCACCAAACCTAATCTCCCCACACACAGTTTCAAGACCGAAGCAAATTGATATCTCGTAAGGGGGCGAGAATCCCTGTGCACCAACCAATTTGACCCACCCGGGTGAACGCGCAAATATTGCAAAGCCAAATTAACAGGGCAAATATCAGGCAAACTAGGCTTATTGATAATGACCCATCTACCCCTACACAACTGATCGGTTTTTGATTTGTATTTTGCAGGAGATAGACAAATCAGAAACCGTAACAGTAAACCTGAACCCCTAGCATCACTCCCTGACGCAACTAATTCAGAAACTCTAAAAGCCCCGAAAAGAGACAAGGAAAAAGCTATTCTAAATAATTTAGCTTCAAATTTAGCAAAAGCTACGCTCCCCACCACATTTATAATTTGCCTCAAAATAGCTAAATCAATGGGCTTACGTGAGTCTACCGGCTGAGCCCTCTGACGAGCCCAGCCTTTCATGACCCTAGAACTAAAAAACCCCCTCGTAAAAACCTGGTGACCATAAATCCTATTAAAATAAGAAACCCCTACCAGAATGGAAGCCATTGAAGATTTTGACTTACCGGCCTGAAACTCTCTCCATAACCATTGTAATAACAACACACTATCCGACTTACCTGCTCTAGCCTTACTCCTCTTGTAGGAGACCCATTGGTCCCACGCACTCCGATAGGCCAGCAAAGTGCCAGGAGCCAGGGAGCCAGACGCCAAAGCTTCTAATCCGGCTGAACGATCTGACAGAGATGAAAGGGGCAAGACAAGCCTTCATCACTGGCATTGGGCGCCAACTCCCTAAACCTAGGCCAATTAAATCTCAAAATCACATCCACAACCACATTCGAAACCCCCGGGACATGTTTGGCTTGGAAATTTGTTACATTTTAGGCATTGAAGCACCAAATATCTCAAAAGTCTAATTGCTGGGGGTGAAGATGACTTTTGACCATTGATAGCCTGGACCACTCCCAGATTGTCGCACCAAAAATTATATTACAATCCCTCAAAATAGAGGCCCAAAGATCAACGGTAACGACAATCGGGAAGAGCTCCAGAACCAACAGATTACTGGTGATGCCTAACTCAAAACATTTCAACGGCCATGGTGCAGCGCAACATGCCCCTTGAAAATATGCCCCAAAACCTTTTGACCCTGCGGCATCTGTGAGCAATTCCAAATCAGCGTGCCGCAACCAAAGGCCAAATACGAACACCATTAAAAGTCTCTACAAATTGAAACCACACATCAATGTCATCCCGAAGCTCCTTTGAAAAATGCACAAAATGATGAGGCAGCTTTACTCATGACATGGCTCTTTCCAATCACCTACAAAAAATTTTGCCCATAGGGATAACCCTACAAGCAAAATTTAGCAAATCCAACAAGGACTGCACTTTTTTCAAAATAACGCACTTCTGGCCACGTAAATCAAGCAACAAGATCTTAATTTTATTAACTTTATTCAAAGGGAGCCTGCAAGAACCTTCTACGGAATCCATTTCGATTCCCAAATACGCTAAACAAGTAAAAGTTCCCTCAGTTTTATCGGATGCGACTTGCACTCCAAATTGCCAGAAGAGACTTGGCAGAGAACAACGCCTGACAACAAGCATCACTGCCGGCCGGGCCAACAAATAAAAAATCATTTAAATAATGGGCAATCAATTTATGGTGGCACCCGATTTCGACACACCAATGTAAAAAAGTGCTAAATTTTTTTGAAAAGAGCACAGGAAACGGAACAACCCATCGGCAGGGCCCTATCTATGAAGAACCCCTCCGGCAATTTAAAGCCCATATACTTGAATGAGTCTGGATGTAAAGGCAACAACCGGAAGGGCGACTCAATATCAAGCTTAGCCATGAGAGCACCCTTGCCGCTAGATCGCACCATTTCCAATGCCCAATCGAATAATTTATAGGAGACAGAGCAAGCTGCCAGATCAATAGCGTCATTCACAGACGAACCCTCGGGATAAGACAAATGCTGGATTAAACAGTGCTTACCCGGGACCTTCTTTGGTACCACCCCAATCGGAGAAATTGTAAGATTTGCAAGCGGTGGCTCCAAAAAAGGGCCCGACATCCTATCCAAACTTACCTCATTTAAAACTTTTTCAAGAACAATACTAAGTCATTGCCTAACCGATTTCAAAATTTTTTATACAACCTGTAACAACTGGACCCCTAATGGGTAAACAAAAACCTTCCGAAAACACGTCAAATAAAATTTTAGCATCCTCCCTATTTTGATATACTTCCAACCACTTGAGCATTGACGACAATTTAATGGGGGTTGACGCCTTGCTGAGCATTCCTGGGGGCTGGACCGGGTCTAAATCTGGAACCACCAAACTATCTACAGTCTTTGGCGGCATGAAGTCCCCAACATTTCGACCAGAGGTGTTTATATCTGCACGCTGGCCCTCGGGTACAGCGTGAATTATTAAACGATAAACATTTGCCTCTGCTGAAATTGGAGGGCTGCCATTTGTTTTGTTGACTAAACTTCCGAAAGGAAGAAGGATCCCCAGTAGATTTAGCATTGTAGATCCGCATCCAAACCCCCACGTCGCTATCCCCAAAATCAATATTTTTTAGCCATTCTTGGCTCTTGCTAAAGCAGTTATCGTACGTTTTCCACATGTTACCCCTGCTATTTGCGTACAAATCATGCACTAATTGCAAATACCGATCCCCATGTATTCTGTAACCGTGTCTCCAAGTATCACGCCACAAAAGGTACATAACCCCCCAATCAATTTGAAAAATTTCAAAATTCCTCTTCCCCAATACCATTTTTTGCCTTGGCTGCTGCCAAACCTTCCTTCTCAGCCTGCGTTACTATAAACATGTCCACAAAGTGGCCACGTTTAATACGCTCCCGCGTGGACTGACGCACATCCCACATAATGGCTGCGTTATCATACAAAAGTGTAGGAGGGCCAGAACGCTTAGCAGGGGCCTTGGCTTTTTGCTTTCCCTTATTACCAACCCCTTTTTTACCTTTCCTATCCTGTAAAGTCCTTTTCAACAGCTTCATAACCTTTGCAGGACGTATTTGCGAAGCTGAGTAATCGATGCTGGAGCATATACTCTCAGCACTAGGCTCTTGAAATATGGTCATAAAGTGCCTTGAAAATTCGGGGGAGGGAAGGGCCATTGGGAAGAAGCAACAGAATTAGGGGAAGGGGAAGGCAGGGATGGAACAAAACCTACACCGGCCGGCATAGAAAAATTAGGAGGGACAAACTGCGCAAGAGGCACAGCAGACGCTCCCGCTGAAAAATTGGGCGGTTGAATCACAGGATTAGGTGTGTCCGGAACAACATCAATACTGCTCACACCTATATTAACACTCCCCTCAGCTGCACTACCACCCTGCACCACAGCTGCACTACCACCCTGCACCACAGCTACACTACCACCCTGCACCACAGCTACACTACCACCCTGCACCACACTCCCACTAGCCACCAAATTGCTAGGCCTCTACTGGGAACCGCTAGGAGCAACCCCTCCAACAATGCCATCCTGACCCCTTTGTTCCTGCAGCCCACATTGAAAATCCTGGCTACCTTTAGAACCTCTGCTCCCAAACAATATCTGACTCCCCTCCTCTTGAAACTGGCCAAAATCATTTGCAGCAAAATCTACATCAGACATACTCCTTTCACTCCTATAACCATACCTGCCAGATCCCTGTGCAGGACGCGCCGCTGCTCTGCCCCTCCTGGCACCAGCAATTGGAGACCTCTCCCTGAGCCTTCCGCTGCTTCTGCCAGCCGCCGGACCACATGAGCGCCGCTGACCCCCTTGGCCCCTCCGGACCAAGGGAGCCGCCATTTTGGGATTAGGAACTTCCAGCGCACGCTGACCGACATCAGCGTCACCGGAAGCCTGGCCTGTGGCGCGCAGACGCCGTGGCCAGAAGAGGGAGCGCCCACGGCAGCGCGCTCCCTCTCATCACGACGCACACTAAAGGCCCGCTCAATCCCAGGAACCATGGCAACACCTGCGACCTCCTCATCCCTGAAGCGGCGGGGAGCAGCTCGGCGTCTGGCTGGACAGGATATGGTAGGTAAAATTAACCAGCAGCCCTACCTACAGAAAAGAAAGAAAGACAGCCCAAAGACAGAGGAAAGAAGGAATAAAGAATTGACAGGGAAAAAACAGAAAAGAGTAAAGTACTAAAAGGAAAGACGGTAAGAAGGAAAGACTAAACCCACTCCTACTAAGTGTCACGGCTCGAGGATTTTGTGAATCCTTGTCGGGTACCAGGGGAGTAAATGGACGAGCAGGTGTGAATAGGAAGCAAGCGGGTTTAATGTAAGTTGGTCGCATAGGATACAGTACAATGAATAAAGGTCGTACTAGAGGAGGCAATGTCCATTAACAGTGAAATGCAAGATGGGCAGTTTAGGAAGCGCCGGGTTGGCGTGAAGAGGTTCGCCAGATTGGCGTGACGAGGTGCGCCGGGTTGGCGTGGAGAGGTGCGCCGGATTGGCGTGACGAGGTGCGCCGGATTGGCGTGACGAGGTGCGCCGGGTTGGCGTGAAGAGGTGCGCCGGGTTGGCGTGAAGAGGTGCGCCGGGTTGGCGTGAAGAGGTGCGCCGGGTTGGCGTGAAGAGGTGCGCCGGGTTGGCGTGAAGAGGTGCGCCGGGTTGGCGTGAAGAGGTGCGCCGGGTTGGCGTGAAGAGGTGCGCCGGGTTGGCGTGAAGAGGTGCGCCGGGTTGGCGTGAAGAGGTGCGCCGG
>WWET01000539.1:276534-295257 GCA_011038615.1 Limnodynastes dumerilii | reverse complement strand
CAGGCTCAGGATCACCAGGACTGGATCAGGATCAGGCTCAGGCACAGGATCACCAGGACTGGATCAGGATCAGGCTCAGGCACAGGATCACCAGGACTGGATCAGGATCAGGCTCAGGCACAGGATCACCAGGACTGGATCAGGATCAGGCTCAGGCACAGGATCACCAGGACTGGATCAGGATCAGGCTCAGGCACAGGATCACCAGGACTGGATCAGGATCAGGCTCAGGCACAGGATCACCAGGACTGGATCAGGATCAGGCTCAGGCACAGGATCACCAGGACTGGGTCAGGATCAGGCTCAGGCACTGGATCACCAGGACTGGATCAGGATCAGGCTCAGGCACAGGATCACCAGGACTGGGTCAGGATCAGGCTCAGGCACTGGATCACCAGGACTGGATCAGGATCAGGCTCAGGCACAGGATCACCAGGACTGGGTCAGGATCAGGCTCAGGCACTGGATCACCAGGACTGGATCAGGATCAGGCTCAGGCACAGGATCACCAGGACTGGGTCAGGATCAGGCTCAGGCACTGGATCACCAGGACTGGATCAGGATCAGGCTCAGGCACAGGATCACCAGGACTGGGTCAGGATCAGGCTCAGGCACTGGATCACCAGGACTGGATCAGGATCAGGCTCAGGCACAGGATCACCAGGACTGGGTCAGGATCAGGCTCAGGCACTGGATCACCAGGACTGGATCAGGATCAGGCTCAGGCACAGGATCACCAGGACTGGGTCAGGATCAGGCTCAGGCACTGGATCACCAGGACTGGATCAGGATCAGGCTCAGGCACAGGATCACCAGGACTGGGTCAGGATCAGGCTCAGGCACTGGATCACCAGGACTGGATCAGGATCAGGCTCAGGCACAGGATCACCAGGACTGGGTCAGGATCAGGCTCAGGCACTGGATCACCAGGACTGGATCAGGATCAGGCACAGGCACAGGATCATCAGGACTGGATCAGGATCAGAGGTTTACCAGGAACACAGGAGAACTCCTAGGAACACAGGCAACCAGGCACCTTGGAAGACCAAGTTGTTCTGGTACTGAAGGCAAGGACTGCAGCGTTTAAATAGCGCGCACTGCGCGCTGATTGGCTGGAGGCATAACCCAGGTAAGAGTCATTGGTGGTTCAGAGTCACATGGTAAGTCCAAGATGGCGGCGCCCACGGTCCGGAGCTCCGGAGCGCTGGGCGCCAAAACCTCCACGTGGGACGCCGACAGGGAAGCCGTGCTGTGAGTGGTAAGTATAGGAGCTGTCATTGTACTGGTGACAGCCTCCGACGGCCAGGGATGCGGGACCGCCGAGAGAAGAACGCTGCAGACAGTCCATGGAGCGGGTAAGTGCAGCGTCTGCCGCGAGTGTTTGTGACACTAAGCAACCACTAAACCCAATACAACCACTACAACAACACCACTAAACCCAAAACACTGCTATCTTAGAACTGGAAGCTAAAATCAAAAGATACTCGGCCCTCCAAAACGAAATTCAAAGACACATGCTCCACCCCTAACCTAATCTTCTATAACCTCTGTCACATGACCTAACCACCCCCCCAAGCTTAACCCCATAATAACGCAGCCTATAGGGACGACTTAGAACCATAGTTTAGCCATTGGCTAAAAGCTGTTTTGCCGCCAAGTGTATACTTGGGATGTAGTCTACTGCGGTAATCCCATTTTCGACATTGATACAAAAGGCTACTTAATTGGGGCTGTATCAATGCTGAAAGCATTTTAAGTAAAGATTATTTCTAAATCGAAGACTGAAATGTTAACCAGTGGGATCAAACCTGGTAGTACAACACCTTCCCTGCCTGTGACACACCATGAAAATGCGGTGATTTCAAATAGCTGGATAAGTCGTCCCTTAGTAAATCCGGCCCTTAGTGTATTGGCACAAGGGATTGGCCCTTGGACTTACAGGGAATTTTCCTGTTCACTCAGCTGCCCTTTTTAATTTGAAGAAAACTAGGATGTTGACTGTCATAGGTGGTGGTTATTAAATCCCTCCTTATGTCTTCTGTAAGTTCTTCCCTCCCACATAGTGTGTTAGCTCACGTGAGCAGGGCCCACCATTCTAGTGTTGTTCCTTCCTCCACCACCCCCCCTCACTTCATACCCACTTTTCCCCCTCTGCTACCCTTTTACCCAATCCCCACCTGGTGGCTCCCTCTCAACTTCTCACTGCGCTCTATCCTCTGCTCCCTGATCTGCCAAGCTTGACACCTCACATTTTGCCTTGCGTTCTGTGCTTGATTCACTTTATTTTTTATATTTTTAGTCATGTATACTATGCTGTCTATCCCTACCCTGTATGTCTGTACTGTGTTTTGTTGTATTTTGCGCCTTGTGGCGCCTTATAAATAAATTATGATAATAAAATTATGTCTGTATAGAACGGAGATCATTAGGATGCTGTGTGGTGATCATTAGGATCTTGAATGTATTCTTTGGTGGTAACTAGGATGCTGCAGGACCAGATTAACAATGGGGCTAATGGGACTACAGCCCCAGGCCTCCATCTGAAAATAGGCCCCACACGCTGTAGTGCATAAGGATGAATGTCAGGCATTGCATACTATATAATGTGGGCCCTTCAGCCCCAGGTCCACGTGGCCCTCAATCCGGCCCTGGGATGCTGAATGTATTGTGTTGTGGTAACTGGGATGCTGAATGTATTGTGTTGTGGTAACTAGGATACTGTATGTATTGGGTGTTAGTCACTAGGATGCTGTATGTTTCAGGTAGTGGTCACTTGGGTGGAAGTGACTATCTGCATTGCACAGAGTTCACTATACATCTTTTCTTGTACTTAATTGGCATTACATAACCCTGCCTTCATATAATATATGTTGTTCTGCTTTTATTAAGGTTCTTTAATCTGTACTAATACAGTTTACATATTTTTTGACCCCGCCAATATGCTTGCAGATATTTTTTTCAGGATCACTTTAAGTTCACAATCCCTGTTCCTATGAAAACGTTTTCTATTCTGCTGGCAAAAATATATTTTTATGAATGATTTTTAAGCTTCTACTATTATCGCTTTATCATAATCTTTCTTTAGTTCACTTCCGGGGTAAGTAGAAAAATTTTAATAATGAAAAGTTACATTGCAAGCCCCAGACTATACTAGGACACAAATCCTTTGTTGGCTTATTTTGGCAATCGATTCTATTGATGTATAACATGCAGGTAGCTTTAGGAAAACAAAAAGCCTTTTCACAGTGTAAATTGGTTACATTACGTCCATAAGGAGGAATATTAAATACAGTTTATAACATGAATCTGTATAATATTCCAATATCTCATTATATTGAATTTAAATGATGCAACATCCTGTGCGTTACCTATGTAAACAGTGTTACCATGGTGACTAGTGTAATGCTCCAGTGAAGGTGCAGGATCTGTAAGGACCAGATGAGTCCCAGATCTCTAGCAGTCTGTTAGCTGATTAATAAAAACCAGAGGCTGTCTGTGTGTTCCCCAGGGGGCGACCATCTTCTTGTAGCTCCAGGCGCATCTGACTGACAAACACTCATACATACATACATACATACATACATGATGTATGTCAGAGTGGACCATAAGTGTGGAAACATCCTTTTAAAATGGAAGTGAGTAAGGAAATAAAAAATATTAATGTCCACGCCCTATATACCAATAGTACTAGTATGTTAGTATAAAACTATAGCATAAATATACTTAGGAAACCACTGCCATGGTAATAAACATTTAATAATAAAAGGAATAAATGTAAAAAATACACAGAAATAAATATGAGGTGCTGATCCGTATATGGTTGAAAAGATTGGTTATCAATATAATGTGAAACCACAATGGATAATGTGTTCAAATGAATAATTCAAGATCAGGGGGTGGAGCCAGTCTCCTGCCACTCGGCCAGGGTAGGCTGGATAGCTAATGAGCAATGTGATATTATTGAATAGTGAATCCAAAGTTCCAATGTTGCTTCTTGAATATACCAAATATTGCAACAAAGACTGAGTTGTATAGACAAAGTAACGCACAGGCTGGGGCGGCCCTAGGGTTAGCGGGGCCCTAGGCGGACCGCCCCTCCCCCCAAAAAAAACAAAAAAGAACCCTTTTTTTTCCTTTACATTTTTTTTACAAATTTTTATTTTTTTTTGCAAGCTTGGCGGCCACTGGCAGCCAGGCTTGCATTTTGGTTGCAAATGCCCCGCGCAAGTACAGGGCCGCCGGGTCCATTATCCTGGCGGCCCTGTACTGGCCTCCGCGCAGCAATCCGTGCACTGTGTAAGTGAGTGCACAGTGCCCGGAGGTGAAGGTCAGGCACTGTGTATGTGTTGCTATGGCAACACATACACAGTGCCTGGACGCAGCACGCAGCAGTCGGGGCACTGTGTATGTGAGTACACAGTGCCCGGAAGTGAAGGCCCCGCGCGAGGCCAGTACAGGGACGCCAGGATGATGAACCTGGCGGCCCTGTACTTGCTTATGCGGCCCCGCGCGGGGCCTTCGCTACCAAAATGCAAGTCTGGCGGCCAGTGGTGCCAGGCTTGCAAAAAGAAAAAAGTTAAAAAACATTTTTTTTTCCATGTAAAAATTTTTAAGCGCGGGGCACCGGGACCTGCAGGGCCATAGGCGGCCGCTTATATGGCCTATGCCGTGGGCCGCCTATGCGCACAGCCGACGTCAAGGGGGATAAATTGTAACATATCAGCACTTTGTGAATGAGCTGTTGATCGGTGTAAATGAATCTGATCTCTTAAGACCGGATTCAGAGATCTGTGCCTGTGCAATGCGGAATCGCACAAGCTAAGCTAAGCTTGCGTGCATCCTATAGCCCACTCTGAATAGCACGTAGGGTGCTACTTCAGAGTAGTATGCAGATGTGCAAGGCACATCCAACTGTCAAAAAACAGTCGGAGCCTTAATTGCTCCAACCCGCCGCCTATATGAAAAATAAACCCCTTCTCCCGCCTTCCCCACCGCAACCTATATAAAAAATAAATAAATACAGTACAGCCCGACAGGGCATACTGCTGCTAGTAGAATTACAAGCGCAAGCATGCCAGTGAATGACAAGGGTATAAGTACACCCCAATGACAGTAAAACTGTCATTAGCGCCGGGATGTCCTGCGTGCAGGACATAGTTTGTGTCGTCTGTATAGGGTTTTTTTTTTGTTGCCAAAGACAACCCCTCGGATTAAAAGCTTACAAGACTGGACCCCATCAGAGCAGGTAAGTATTTTTTTATTTATTTGTGGGCCTTTTTACAGGGAATTTTTTATATGATTTATTTTTTGAGGGACACATGTGGCGATTTTTATAATTTTCATTATGTGGGCACTGTTTTATTTTTTTTAAAAGAAGGGGACAGGGCTCTTGCATTTAGTTTATTTCTTTAGATTTTAGTGGGGCACATGTGGCAATTTTTGATCAATATTTATGCTGGCACTTTTTTTTGTTTGAAGAAGGAGATGGGTATTGCCACTATTTTTTAACTTTAGATTTTTGGGGGGCACCTGGATGTTTACTTGGTATTTATGGAGAGAGCACAGTAGGTTTTTTTTTATTTTTCTATTTACAGAAATGGGCATGTGTATTGATTTGGTGCCGGGCATGCTGCCGATAGTAGTACTACTAGCGCAAGCATGCCTTGTCATTCATGGGCATGCTTGCGCTTGTAGTTCTACTAGCGGCAGTATGACCTGTCCGGCTGTACTGTATTTATAATTTTTTTTAACATAGGTTGCGGCCGTGGCCAGGCGGGGGAAGGGGTTTATTTTTTATCGAATATTTAAATGAGAAAAGCAGAGCTTTTCTCATTTAAATATTCTGGCCCCCCCTTTTTCAACACGGAATCGTATGCTGGCGGATACACTAAACTCCGCCAGCAATACGACTTTCTTGCGCATTTTGCGCATGCGCAGTTTTTAAAAAAAGCAGCACTTCCGTGTGATTTTCACACGGATACGCTACTCTGAATCCAGTCCTAGGCAAAAGATTGTTATGCTCCTTGAGCAGCAATGAATGTAGCAATAAATAATGGGAGCTGTATAACTCACAGTTGGTGACTGTAGAAAATTGTTCTCATGCATCGGAGCTCTGGCAATGTCCCTCTTATTTACACACTGATGTTGTAGCGCTCGTCCCCGCAGCATGGTAAAGAACGGCTAAAAGTGTAGCCAAATAAAAAAGTGGCTGCATATGGTATAAAGAACTGATTGGCACATCACACTCCTGCAACGTGTTTCACAGGTAAAGTCTCTTGATTGTATAAAAGTCGGAAATAAACCATGGCGGGGAATCCACTATTCTATAACTAGACAGAAGGTAGTAAAATAAGCAAATGTGGGCTTATTACATATAAAAATTAATAGGTAGATAAATAAATTCTCAAAATAATGATTGAGATGAATCCATTAACAATTGATATACCAAAAACCAAAACACACAAAACAAAAAAGAAAAAAGAACATAGAAAAACAAATGGCAAGTAACCTCAATATTGTGATACAAATAAAGAAATAAATATACATAAGAATAAAAAGTGCCTAAATAGCAATGTCAGAATAATTCCAACATGAAAACCAAAACACATAGTAGCAGATAAATGATTGAATAAAAATTATATACACATACATTGCATATATACATATATATGCACGCACACTTACACATACATCATGAACAAATGCATACTCACTAAAAAGTGTACGCTGATAACAAAAACATCACAAACATCAATAAATATTGGTTATATTAATCCGTAAACTCTAAAGCCTCGTTTAACCCCTCTGGGGCTAATGATTGTAATTTGAATATCCACTCTGTCTCTAATAAACATAATCTTTTGAATCTATCTCCTGTCGTATTTGTGACTAAATCTACACCAAAAAGTTTGAACAAATAGATTTTTCCATTGTGCTTCTCTGCAAAGTGCTTGGATACATGTTTCAAGAAGCCACGCTCAATGTTGCGTTTGTGCTCCCTGAAACGTTCTTTAAGTGTGCGTGTGATCCTCCAAACATATTGGAGACCACACGCACACTGAAGAACATACACCACATACTGAGAAGCACAATTAATAAAATGTTTGATTTCAAAATACATCCCATTGGAATGTGAAATAATTGTTTTTGTTCTATTGGTGATGTAGTCACGTGTGAGGCAAATTTTGCTATTACACTTATAGCATCCAGTGGGTTTACTCGGTAACGATTAGATTAGGTTTAGAAACTGGTAAATTGCTTGGGGCTAAAATATTTTTGAGAGAACGGTTTTTCTTGAAAACTGCTCTCGGTTGAGAGGACAGAGAGGGACCTAATACTCCGTCACTCCTCAAAATGTCAAAATTATAAAAAATCTGTTTCATTTTATGCTATTTGTTATAAAATTTACTAATAAACAGGATATTATCTCCTGTATTAGTCACATTGGGCCAGATCCAGACCTACGACTGCAAGCGCCCGCGAGCGTAGTGTACGTTCGCCCGGGCGTATAAACTTTCACGCCCATAACACTCCCATTGATTGTACCTGCTTACGGCGGCTGAACCCAACCCTAAGATTTTCCAGCGTACGTGCGAATTTTCGTACCCATACGCTGGTCGTACTGGGCTTAGCACGCCCATACTGTACAATTTAAATGGCTATCCCCGCCTCTGTGTAGTAACTCGAGCGCCCAGACTATCGTCGTACAAAATGCACGCCCTTTGAGCGAAAAATACGCTGAAAATACGCTCGCTGTTCGCTCATGTCCTTCGGTCGACCGGAAGTTGTCATACTGCACATGCGTAGTGCGTTTTTTTTCACGAATTTTCGCTTACGATCGGTGTACGATCGCTAGCAGCCGTAGCTCTGGATGAGGCCCATTGGGCCGGATCCAGAACTACGTCCGTCTTCCATAGACGGACGTAGTTCAATAAACAGTAGCTACTGCGCATGTTGTACGTAATCTGCGTATCGTTTCGATACGTAGATTGTGTATATGCGGTCTAAAAGACCAAATATATGCAATCTACGTATAGAAGCGATACGCAAATTACGTACAATAGCTACTACGCATGCGCAGTAGCTACTGTTTATTGAACTACGTCCGTCTATGGAAGACGGACGTAGTTCTGTATCCGGCCCATTGTCTATTTGCTTCTCATTGTACTTAGTCCTGGTTTTGGACCCAAGGGTTTGTGTATCCAGATTTCTGGCATAGAGTTTTGCCTCTTCCACAGTCGCGGGAGGGTAACCCCTGTCAACAAAGTCCAACATCATGAGATAGGCCTGATCATCAAAATCTTTAGGGAAAAGCAGTTGCGTCTGAGACGGCTCATTTGGCCCTCGGTGATGTTTGGTTTCCAGGGTAAAAAATACGCACTGTGAAAATGTATATAGTATCGACTGATTTGCAGTTATTTTTGGTTAAAATCTTATGATTGTTGTGAAAAATGGTGATCTCAAGAAAATCAACAGAGATAGTATTGTAAAGATGTCACATGACTACCTTCCCATTTGAAAGATTAGAGTTGCATCCAGGATGGATGGCTGACTTCAAAATGGCCACCATACTGGTCACATGCCCTAAAAAGTTTCTCACCACACCCAGATCATAATGTGTAGACATTGGATTCGTATTTCTTTAATCTTTTCCACACTGAGGACCACTGGACCACTGGACCACTGTGTGTGTGTGTGTGTGGACTAAAATATCACCCACACAAGTTATTGTAAATGTGCATTAAGTATTTGTGGTAATCAAGGAACAAATATGACTCCTCTCCTGTTGGCCGATCCTCTAATATAACCCATTCCACTAGGGTACAAAATACTCTGTTCCTGTGCTTCCAATAGTTACTATGGTAATCACCTATTGTGTCTAAGGGCCTGATCCAGCGCTACGAAAATTCGCACGACGGGTAATCACCTATTGTGTCTAAGACCAGATGTGTGACAGTTGGAAGCTCAGGAGCGGAGTATTGTATGGATGGTCTGGGACACTCATAGAAGCTGCTATGTTGCTACAATCCAGCATGGTTATAAGTTTAAAGAATTTTAATATGGGATGTGAACAATTTGCATAATCAAAGATATAGGATCCTGTGCAATAATGTCATATAGCACAATGAGTTTATATTTAGTGTAGGACAGACCAGAAATTGAAGACCTTGGAGTGAGTTGCAATATACAAAAAGAGAACAATCCCTGTAAATTATAGCATTAATAATGTCTGTTGTGAGTGCAGGGGCCCCGATGTCTTTTATCTATATGTAATGAATATACATATTATATATGAATATCACCACGTGACTGTGCCACAATTCCACTGAGATCAGTGAATTTGTTATCTTTAAACCAGAATAAAGTTGTGAGAGGACACTGATTGCTATGATGGGGGCATAGGGGGAAAAAGTATTGCTGATGTAGGCTCATGGTTCCTCCTAGTGGTCAGAACTGGTAAGTTTTTTTAAATTACCCTTTTTTTTAAATCTATTTCCTGATTTATTTATTTTTTTATTTTTTTCTGTCACCCAAAGTGGTGAAAATAGTGGCAGTGTTCCTAACACTATGCTCCTTTTTTTTTCCCCCTATGCATTGCTTGATGACATTTTGTACCACTTTATTTTCCTTATTACTCTTCTCCAATCTCCTCCTCCATATTATATCTCGATCCCTTTCCCATCACCATATCTCTTTGTATCGAGCGGTACCTACAAGTATTAGTGGGAAATGACATAATGCTACACTGGTCTGTGCAGTCTTGCTGTCTCTCCAACAGCTCTGGAAACGTTGTACCATGTGCTTGTAAATCATTTCTTGATTGTACAGCATATCAGCCATACAAACTTATGTGCATCACTGTCCCTTCCCCCTATAAAAAAAAACAAACAAACAAACAAAAACAAAATCCTAAAACCAACCTCAATATTTCACTAGTTAAGCAACAATATTTAGGATAATAAATGCATAATACAAACTCAATAACTGCTTCATGGAGCATACAGAACATTAAAGGAAAGAAAACCAATTCTTAAACAATTGTTAGTATTATTAACTGTGCTTTATTAACTCTGCTGAACATAAAAGATATAATATATATAATGTACAATAGGGATCATCTGATAAATAACATGTCACTGTGTTATAAATATTTTTCATATCAGTCTGAACTATGTTAAGATTTTTTTTAATAACCATTACAGTTTTCCCTTTCTCCTTGGTGATGCTTATGTGCCACTTTTATTATGCTGAAAATTATATTCTTTAAATCTCTCCCCCACCCAAAAAAAACCCCCACCTAAATGCCTGTTAGTATCCTCTTAGATGGCATCCATCTTGTTGTAGCCTTTAAGTCACATACAAAATACACAACAAAAAAAAAAAGTAAAATGTACAATTTACATCCCTATCAAAACTATTTTCCTTGGTAAGATGCACATATCTGTTTTTATTTGCCATTATGCACGGTTAGAAATAGGGGTATAGTCTCTCCAAACCCCACCTTTGTGATAATAAATTCCAGTCTAACTAGAGGGGTTATCAAGAGAAAATACTATAATATGCAGACAGCAATGCAATGGACATTTAAGCTAGATATAAAAAATATATATGCTGGTATATATGATATGCATTTTGTAAATCCAATAAAGGCCACTTCACAATAAAAATGTATAAAGCTACCAAAATTCATCTACAATAAAAATGTTGAAATCATTTGTGTATCTAAAAATGTTTAATAACCAAGACTGAAAAACCAATGTCTGTCTGTCTTTATTAAATGGCCAACAGCCATGGGTAACTCCATAACATATGTTCAATTCCATACCCTAAGGATAAAGGATGTAAAAGTTAAACTTTATTACACTGATTTTGTAATGTATTAACTTCCAGCAGGTGGTTTTGTGGTGGGGCAACTAAAAGATGTGCCCAGTTCCAAAATATATTACATTGGTTTTTTTTATTCATCTGTTTATAATGCCCATACTTAAGAACACATTATTAATGTATATCTATTGCCTACAGACAGTGGAAGAAGACATTTTGTGGGCAGGTCCACAATATAAATAAGATCTCTCTTCTGGGGCCAGATTTACTAAGCTTCGGGAATAGAAAAATGGAGATGTTGCAACTAATCAGATTCTATCTGACCTTTTCGAGTATGTAATAGGAAAGTGAGAGCTAGAATCTGATTGGTTGCTATGGGCAACATCTCCACTTTCCCTTTTCTGCAGGTTAGTAAATCTGGCCCCTGGTGTGGATTGGTTGAGCATGACCTGCACCCCAGGTGACACAGAAGGGCCATCTGCATTATTGTTTTCTATAAATGAACCTGCTGCCATACAATTAAAATGGCCATTTTGTTGACTGAAAAATTAAAATTAAATCTATAAAATCACTATAAAACCAATAAATAACATTAATGCATGGACTGTTTTTGCTTGTTTATTTTTGTGGTCCCTTCACTCTCTGGAACCTTATGTGACTAGGGGTCAGATTTACTAAGCTTCGTGAAAGAAAAAGTGGAGATGTTACCCATAGCAACCAGATTCTAGCTGACATTCTCTAGTATGTAATAGAAAAGTGAGAGCCTGAATCTGATTGGTTGCTATGGGCAACATCTCCACTTTTCCTTTTCCATAGTTTAGTAAATCTAGCTCTGAAATACTGTGAAGGTATAGAGCAACACACACTCTGGTCCTCAGCAATACCCAGCTCAGGGCTGGCCAATCTATGGCTCTCCAGGTGTTCTGAAACTACAAGTCCCAGCATTCTTAGTCAGGTAACAGTTATGCCTATGCAGGTAAAGCATGCTGGGAGTTGTAGGTGCAGGTTGGCTCAGCCTGACGAATTTTTGAAGTGAAAAACAAATACATTTTTAAAAGACTCGTTTGACCAGAACAATGACCAAGTGAAGCCCAGGAATGGCCCTGAGTCAGTGAAAACATGGAGACATCACCAAGGGATAAGAATACAGTACACAAAGGCCCGAAGGCCAGATATCAACAAAAAAAACATTTACCTACAGCGGCTATACACCTCACGCCAACATGTATATCTCCAGGCTGAGATGACTTCTTGTGCTTTCAGCGAATAAAACAGAATTGGTGTTTTGTTTAGTTATTTTTGTTATTGAAGACTTTGAATAAAAACACCTTTCACATTCTGGTAAATGATAGGTGAGGACTGGTAAACAGGCTGCAGGGAACCGTTCCCCTAAGTGGCTTCTGATTATATTAAAGAGAATTACTGATTACAGTTACACCTGGGCAGAACCATGTTGAATTGCACTGGAGGCAAATTTTATCTGTTGCAAATAGAGTTTAGTGTTGATGTTGTAGCCCAGGACCAAATACCATTAAAGCCATAGTTGCCGACTCACCTGGAATGTCCGGTAGACTCGCGAAATTCGGGCAGTTCTCCTGGTATCCCGGTAGAGCCGGCAAATATCCCGCAAGGGACTTGAGGCTCGTGGTTTCCATGAAACCATGGCCTCAAGTCCTGCCCCCCTGCCTGGCATGTTTAATAGCGTTGAAAGGGACACGGAGGGACTTGATGACGCAAATTGTGCCATCTATCCCCACACCCATCCTTATGAAACCCCGAAAGGGGTAATTGATAGTCAGGGGTGGGGCTTAATGAAGAAATTTGCATAAATTGTGCTGTTAAGCCCCGCCCCCTGCATGCATCTATGGCTTCCCTCCGGGATCCCTCGGAGGGAAGCTTTTAAAAGTCGGCAACCCTGATTAAAGCTTGTCAGGATCTGTGTCATAAAATTAAATTAACCTCCCCCCCCCTTTACAATATAACATGGTTTCGCCCAGGTGTAACTTTCCACTTCCCTTTCAATCTCTGGGTACATTTGCTGTTCTGTTTTTAAATGTTCTATTTTTATTATAATCAATACTTGCTTTATTTATATATATTTATTGTATTAACCCCCTGACAAGACCTATGGCCAAGACCTAATAATACCTGTTTAATGTAAACATAGGAAGGCATGAGGCTGTCCATTGGCCTATACATTTGTGCTTGCCCTGTCGGCCATATTACCAGCCCTCCTCTAATAAAATAAAAAAAATTACCACAGAAATGTAAACAGATGAACACATAAACATCAATTAGACATTGCACAGAACCGTTATCATAAAACACTCTTCTCCCAGACATAGTTGCACAACAGACACAACTGGAAGGTGGTATAACATACCCTCCAACATGACCCATTCCATTAGGTACAAAATACTCTGCTCCTGAGCTTCCAACTGTCAGTTACTATGGTAACCACCATTGTTGAAAAGGCAAATCGTTTTTTAAATCCGTTAATTCATTTAAACCAGGGGAGTGACAGTTGGAAGCTAAGGAGTGGATTATTTTGAACCTAATGGAATGGGTCATGTTGGAGGGTCTGGTATAATACAATGTAGACTCCGAAGAACGGCACAATCTGTACAGTAATATAACTTTTTCTTTGGCACTGGAATTTAGTTTTTGATGAGTGTCAGGAATTCCTCTCGGGTTTTCGGGTCTTCGCGGAATACACCAAGCATGGTGCTGGTCACGGTCTTGCTGTTCATCTTCTGCACTCCTCTCATGACCATACACATGTGACTGAAACAAGACCACAGAGATCACTACTTCATTCAGGTAAAGCCTAATGCTGTATTCTACAATTGAATAGCTTTGGACGTTTTAATGGATATTCAAGCAGAAGATTTCATGTGCTGGGTGGTTCTGTCAGACGTGCTTGTATCTGCTTTGTACAGGCCTCCGACAGCCAGGGGTAACCTTAAGCTTTCTGACTCCAGTGCGTGGAAAGTTCAGAAAAGATGGAGGCTTGGGTGGGTCTACCCACTTTTTTAACTCAACCCAGCCCCTAGGTTTAAAGTCTGTTGCATTCCCCGCATAGAATGAGGGAGTTCCGAAATAGGGGCATCCAAAAGATCCTTTTCGGATGTCCCTATTTCGAATACGCCTTCGTTTTAGAATTTTTAGGGTGAGTATGCTGATCGGCATACTCACCCATTCCTCTTCGAAGAAACACCACCGCCAGCGCTACAGCAGGACCCACACCATGGGAAAGGTGAGTAACCTCTCCAGGGTTAGGGTCAGGCTGTGGGGAAGGGAGGGTTAGGGTCATGCTGTGGGAGAGGGAAGGTTAGGGTAAGGCTGCGGGGAAGGGAGGGTTAGGGTTATGCTGTGGGAGAGGGAGGGTTAGGGTCAGGCTGCGGGGAAGGGATGGTTAAGGTCAGGCTACAGGGAAGTAAAGGGTTAGAATTAGGGGAAAGGTTGGGGTAGTTTTCAGGTTTACCCTTCGGAGCACCTCATCAAAGCATAAGCAATCGAAATCCCAGCCAGTTAGAAACTGGCTGGGAGAAAGTGGCCCTATCGAAATATGGACGTTCTTTCCTGGGACCCACGTCTGTTTAAAGCATGATTGCATGTATTGCATTTCTAATGATTACCATGTATGCACAGCGCACAAAAGGGGTTGCAACCTGACTGAAACGCCCCGAGGTTCAGGGGAAACCCTGCAATCCACTATTGAGGAATGATGGGTGCCCCCAAAAACATGTGTACCTGGGTGCATGCTAATTGGGGCATCCTATTAAGGAGGTATCAAGTAATGAGACTTACGTAGCTTCTATGACCACGCCCACACCGGCAGGCTTTAAGGCTTCTGTAATTGCAATTGCGATCTGTTTCGTAAGGCGCTCCTGGACTGTGGAGGATACCAAAATTACAAAGTCATTGATAAAATTCCTCATGTCTCAATAAATGAAACATGAATACATAAAACGATTAACATATAAATCGCACAGCCCCTATAACTGTCAACTAGCAAAAGTTATCACAAAATTGTATTATGGTGGGTTTTATTTATTTATGTATTTTTTTTTAACAAAAGCATCACTTAAAGATTTGTTTTCTTTTCCACCTCATTGTAATTACGTCTTTAAATATTTAACAAATAAATTTATTTTGACTGTATTTATACTGTGACATTGTCTTTTTTTTTTTTTTTTTTTTTATAATGGTTTTTTACCCCTTTGAACCAAGAGCATGAAGGGTAATGAGAACGTGGTCATGTGACAGTCGGTGGAGCCTTTCAACAATGAGGGTGTGGCAAAAACTTAGATTGTCGGCACAATGCCTATCCAACATGTCTATCCCTTTTTAGTGTTGCTTTTGGTAAACTGCAGTGGTCTTGTATAGAGCTTTGGGGTCTCAGCTTGTTCTATGGTTGATGCAAATATTTGCCCAGAAACTATGCCTACTTTTAGATCTGAACGGGCCACATCTGCCTCACCTGTGCCATGAAATGTTTTGTTGCTCTTGGCTACAAAACTGTGAGCAACCAGGTATAGAGGAGATGAGACTGATAACCAATAGGAGCACTGACCCCAGTGATTGTGGACAGGGCTCTATCTGTCTGGTATAGGGCACCTGGAATAAAACTCCTGTGATCTTTACCCAGAGTCACTGGTGAAGAGTGCTGCTGTCACAATGACTCCTATCCATTTAAAGGGCACTGGCATCAATGCAATAGGAAAAATCCTCCGCCAGAATTTGAATGTTTATTGACTATAGCTGGAGTATACAGCCAGTGATGACCTTTGTGATATTTAGATTCTGTCTGACTCACTGTAGGTACGTTCCAATCCACTGACCCCTTCCATTCAGAACGGAGGAACTGGCTGGGGGTTTATTAGAGATGTCACAAGCCATTAAATGTACTTTGTGCTAGGTTACTTTACCTTGTAATCTTCTGCTGTAAATTTCCACAATCCTAAAGACAAAAAAGATACAGAAAAATACTTTACTCCAAAAATCTAACAATTCACCTGCTCCATTGTTGAAATTATTTGCAGTCAACTGATTTACTAAGCTGTGGGAAAGGAAAAGTGGAGAGGTTGTCCATAGCAACCAATCGGATTCAAGCTCTCACTTTTCTATTACATACTAGAAAATGTCAGCTAGAATCTGGTTGATTGCTATTGGCAGCATCTCCACTTTTCCAAACCCACAGCTTAGTAAACCTGGTCCCTAATTTTCTAATAATTGTAAAACACGTGACACAAATGTCACATCAGTTATATAGTTCATTTTAAACCTACTGCACCCTGATTTTTTTAAAGAGATATTTCAAAGACTGCACATCAAATCAGACTTTAAACTATCAGGTGATCGAGTGCAGAGCCAATCCGCTGCAAGGGCCTCCTGTCAATCTTAGCAGTCCTTTCCTCTTTAGTATGGTCTTTCAATCCCAGCAGGAGAGGTAGTATGGCTGATATAAAGACCTTTCCCTAGTGGAAAATTGCATACCCTCCAACATGACCCAGTCTATTAGGTACAAAATACAAAAATGTTCCTCAGTTTTCAACTGTCACTTACCATGGAAACCACCTTTTTGTTTTTTAAATATCAGTTAATTCATTTAAACCAGGTGAGTGACAGTTGGAAACTCAGACGCAGAGTAAACTGTACCTAATGGAATGGGTCATGTTGAAGGGTCTTGTTTATTGGCTACCTCCTGCTAGGATCGATGATCACACTAGTGTATGGCTAGCTTAAGTGTGTATCTAAATGCGGTTTCAGGCTGATAAGAAAAATAGGGCTAGATTTACTAAACTTCTCAATAGAAAAAATGGAGATGTTGCCCACCGCAGCCAATCGGATTCTAGCTGACACTCCAGTATGTCATTGGAATGTGAGAGCTAGAATCTCATTGGTTGCTATGGACAACATCTGCAATTCAGAGTTCTTAGGGCTTCCCTTACTTAAGGTGGTACGTAGACAGTGTAAATAACCTACCACGCATTTGTAGTAGGTTGTTTCATTCAAAAAATGAGCTGAAGAAGCCACAGCTGCTTAGGTGTGCATATAACGTCCTAAAAGGTATTAGTAAACCCTAAAGAAGCCATATATATTATAACCCTCATCCCCATCTGCTGCCCATCATAATCATGATGATGGTGAGCTACTCTTTCATTTTTGCATGTTTAAAGTGTATTAAAGCAATGCTGCCCATAGAAATATAGTATGGAGATTTCCTCCAAGACTACTCATTACAGCTGCTTTTTATTTTAATAAGACTCATTTAATTCACATATTGTTCATTTTGTCCTAGGAATTAGTTTCAGCCTGTGTGTACCTGGCCTTATGTCATATACTTCTCATCGTTCACTGTAAAAAGGGAATTTTTTATTTAATTTTTTCTATTAAATCCACACTGAATGTTTCTTCTGAACACCTCTGTAGTATTAAATGTCAAATTTAATTGAAAAAAAAAAAAAAGGTCTGCGATGTGTAGGGTAAAATCTTCAGCAAATAATCCTTCTATAAATTCTTTTTATGAAAAGATTTCTGAGTAGCTGAATATTGTCTTCTATACAGGGCAGATTTAGAGGGTGGGGGCGATCGGGACGCAAACCTAATAACACACTTTATTCCACAGCGCTGAACAAATATTAAACTTTTGATCTCAGTGAAAGGGCTTAAAGCTGATAGAATGAGATTTAAAAATAAAAAGTCCATAAACTTAGGTATGTTTAAAACAGAGTGTAAGATTGTCCAACTTTAACCCCTTCTGTGCTGATTGTAATTGGTCAAACTTTTTCCAATATTTGTGTAAGGTTTAAGGCCTTTTCTTTCTAAACTGCTCCGTGCCGTCTTTAAAGATTGTGTAAATGACTTACTACACGTGTGGTAGGTAATTTTTCCGTAATTTCCGATTTTTATTTTAGGGCTACAATCATTTAGAATCTGTGGTTTTGGTTACATTGGAAGTGTTTTCCTTGTTTCATTGTCTAAAGCAACACACGTTCTAAAAGCCCCATTTTCTTCCAGAGACGAGAGGCTGCGTCTGGTAATATCTCGGCTCATCGTTTATCATCATTTACACAGGAACTGTCTGTTTATCTGGATAAATAACCCAGATGGCCTTCTGTCAATCAGCTGCTACGAGGGCCCGTTCCAGCTGGCCTCTCCCCCTCCCCCACCCTGTCTGAATAGGATATATAAATTAATTTAATGCACTCACCTTGCCAGCTTACTGAGCCCAAGCACTTGCTTGTTGGGTAGATAACCGATGTGCACCTGTAAGGACAACACAGATGGAGGTGATCTGACAATCGTTCATGAAAGGTGGCACACAGGAGTAATAATAGAGGGACCTCTGTATTCTGTAGTCAGAGGCATCAATCGGCATCTATGTAGTTTGTAAAGATGGAAAATAAACACACCGGCACACTGAGCCGTACCTAGACATTTAAGCGCCAAAAGGAAAAATGATGCCCCTGGTCCTGAATAACCAGTTTCACCTTAAATGTTAAATTCCCGGCACCCCCTCAAGCTCTGCATCCTGTGTGCCCAGGACCGGGTAACATAGCTGACCCCTCATCCCGTCATGACATTGCATGCGCTGCTCAGCTGGCACTGGGGTATTGTCAGGGAAAAACAATTACACTGAGCGGGCAAAAACCGGGGGCAAATTTTAGCACCATGGACAAAAGGAAAAATTCCCCTCAACTTTGAATTAGTCACCAGTCTAACTTTAATGAACCTTGTGCTGCTCCACTTTGGCTTTATACCCTGGGCCATCGCCCATAATGCATACACCCCCCCCCTCCAGTTGTGTTACATGCAAAAACAGGCAGGATTTCCCTTTTATTGAAAAACACAGACACAGATATAGATATATATATAATATATATATATATATAT
>WWET01000539.1:253739-271816 GCA_011038615.1 Limnodynastes dumerilii | reverse complement strand
TATAGGCTTACTCTTTTTTCAAAAACTAGAATATTGCCCCTGTCCCTGCTTTGATTCTCATCCTCTGTGCTTTCTACATAGTCTGTATAGAGCAGATGTCTTGTATATTGACTTTTGATATTTAGTGGCTATTTCAGGCGTTTTTTATTTCCTGCCTTTGTGATCACATCTACGAACGGAACAGAATGTGATAACAGGACAGTTTAATTTCCTGTGTCCCGTCTGCCTCATACAGGTAACCGTGGAAACGCAAATTTGCGTCATTTTCTTTCTGTCATTAAGTTAATCACGGTATTCAGTGTTGTTTGTTCCTGGCTGTATCATTACGGGATGGAGAATAGGAGGTGGTGTCTTTCAAGGCACAATACAACTATATATACAAGATTTGATAAACAGAAAGAGAAAAACACAAAACTTATGTGGAGGCGGCCATTTTGTTAGCGGAGTGGCTAAGCCAATATCCATTCACTAGCAAATGAGTCTTCTGGTTCCGTGCTTAACTGATTGGTCCCGTTCCCAATGATATTTATGACCCTCAAACAATGTGTGGACATGGTGACACGCACTATGAAGGATTCTCCATTACACAAAGTGACCCATTCCGACGACAGGACGTGACACCAGTAAGGGCTTAGCTAAATGAGTCCCTTACGCACGTATGTAAAAGATAAGGAAGGGTTCAGGGCACAGAAGCCATGCACTAGTACACTTCCCTCGCACACACAGAATATAGGATCGCACCTGGTGCGTGTAAGCATGCTTAGGAGAGGCTTACAAACACTGTGCTACACAGGTCTGAATCCGCATTCTACAAAGTACTTTTCATATACATCAACAGAGACATAGCAGACCAGGCAGTGGCAGACCCTCCAACATGACCCCTTCCATTAGGTACAATATACTCCACACCAGAGCTTCCAACTGTCACTCGCCTGACTTGAATGACTTAACTGATATTTAAAAATCTATTTGTCTCTTAAACAAAGGTGGTTACATTGGAGGGTATGCAGTGGTGGGTTCTTGTGTCCCACCTACAATTATACAGCATTTATTGACCACGTTTGCAGTATTCCCCAGCAGGCTTCTGCACTCCAGATATCGAGCCACTGGATGTCTATCCAGCTTTTAAAAACCCCTCTTCCACTTAATCAGCTTTAGACCCTAACTCAGACTGTGCCTAGTTGATGGAGCCAGCCCTGCTGTCTCCTATCTACAACACCTGAATCCCTTGACCGACTTGTAGCAAAACTGAACAGTGTCTACAGCCTGCAACACACAAACCATATACCCGGGGTTTAAATTGAAACAACAGAAAACTGGACTTAAATTTTTTTTTTTTATATTATTTATTTTTATTGTTTTTTGCAGAAATGTTTTCTTTTTTGTATTGTATTTTCAAGTAAATTATAGCAAAAAAAATGTTGTATTCAAGAAGACTAAAACTGCTGTCATATGCTGTGTTTATTTGTGATGTTTTCAATATTTGATAATTTAAAGTCCATTCATTACAGAGGTGACGGATTAACAGAACGAAGACCTGCTCAGTGACCTATATCTATTAGCTACCTGGGGAGAAGGTGAAAGGATTTCTGGCGAGGTAGATTACAGGAACTGAACATGTAACACAGAGCTTCAATGTATGAGGAATAATTATTAATCACAAAGATCTGTTACCATAGTGTCCTTGGCTATTATAGATTAAAATAAAATCACAAATAATTGTGAGTCTATCGGTAAAGTTTATTGTTCCTTTTAGCCAGGAACTTGGTCATTAGTCTACACATTTACAGGGATTTTGAATCCAATATTAAAACAATGGACACAAATATATTATTATATTATAGATTATGGTTATATATATTATATTATGAATTTACTATTTCTACTTGATGCAGTGATATTATCCACGGTTCGGTGTGGTCTTGGTTCATAAGACACTCAGATAAGCCTTTATTATATCTCTTTATTGTACACATATATTAACCTCAAATAAAATCAGATTCTAGCGGACATTCTCTAGTATGCAATAGGAAAATGAGAGCTAGAATCTGGTTGCTATGGGCAACAGCTCCATTTTTCCTTTCCCACAGCTTAGTACTGTAAATCTAGACCCTTGTCTCTCTGACATCTTGTACATATACTGTGGGGGTCACCAATATATCCGAAAATATAGTAGCATAGGCACCTCCTGGTTTCTTTTCTTTTATGGAACCAATGGATAATTACCAAAGGTCGGCAGCCCCTGAATAATCAGGAACCTTTTTCTAGTTTGGACACTGTTTCCTTAGACATAGTCTCTCACAAAACTTACGTTTGTTGCATTTTATATATACAATTTTGTATTATTCTTGTACCTGCTTAAGTAATTAGTGGACACTAGCACTAAATTTGGGCTTGTGTGTGTATGTATAATATTTTTCAGTATATTAACCTATTAACTATTATCGCTCCAAGATGCAGTGGTCCTGTTAAATAGACGTTGACCCAGCAAATATTACATTGATTATTATTGATTTATAAGACTATTTACTAATCTGCAGAACAGTGGAGATGATGCCTATAGCAACCAGGCCCGGGAACAGAAATCTTGGGGACCGGTACATTCATGTTTTTGAGGGCTCCATACCTCCTCAATAGTGTCAACAGCAGTGGATCGTAGGGGTCCTTTCGAACCCCCTGTCGCCAGGCATGAGAGCAGCCAATGAGATTCTAGCTCTCACTTTCCTATTACATATTAGAGAATGTCAGCTAGAATGTGATTGGTTGCTATGGGCAATAGCTCCACTTTTCTGCGGTTTAGTAAATCTAGCAGATAGTATGCTCCCATACTAACCATTTTTATAGGTAAACATCCACTTTTGTCAGAGAGAGAACTATTGATTCTACTGATCTACTCCTGAGATCAGCTGAAGATTTTGGGTTGAAAACAAAATTAAACAACTTTAATAAAGAGCTATAAGTGCACCTTCCTACAACTTTCACAGTTACATAGCACATGATGTAGTTAGTAGAGAAGTTTTGGAACATCCCTCCAAGCTTAGTTGACTTTACGCCATTTCAGTCTGTCAGACCAGAAAAGCTAAGAGCTGCGCACCTGTGTCTGTGTCTGTAAAGGAGATAATTTGTTAGAGGACGGTGAATGTGCAATATTCACAGACCCTCCAACATGACCCCTTCCATTAGGTACAATATACTCCGCTCCTGAGCCTCCAACTGTCACTCACCTGGTAAAATGACTTAACTGATATTTAAAAAACTATTTACCTCTTCTACAAAGGAGGTTACTATAGTAACTGACAGTTGGAAACTGAGGAGCAGAGTGTTTTGTATCTAATGGAATGGGTTATGTTGGAGGGTATGTATTCATGCTTAAAAAGGTGCTTAACTTGCTATTCAATTATAATAAATAAGCTTCTGTGTGGGATTGGCTTGTAAATACACCTTTCTTTATAATCATTTTTAGCTGTTTTAGTCACTGTTTTAATGTAATAATCAGAAAGCGTTGAGACGTAGCACCTGCTCATTTTCAGAAATACACTGTTTCCATTTTAGCCAAACGCCAGGTGCTGGGATGGAGTGTACACAAAGCCTTTCATGAGCAGGGAAGATGTGACGGGAGGATGAAAGGACTCGCGGAGAGATGGATGGTGTGTGGCTGATCACTTATTCAGGAGATGGGGGATTGAAATCACTCTCTCTCTATAGAAACCAGCTTGTGAGTTTCATTATAACACCCAAATGTGGAAATATCCACAAAATGTTGGAAAGAAATATATAAAATATTTCAAATAAAAAACAGGGTCTATTTACTAATAACAGGTGACATGGTGACAGCATCTTGTTGTGCTTGGATTTTTCTATAAATGGGGTGCAAATGAATGGGTCCCTGGGTATACTGACTGCCAACCAGTCAGCTGCAGGTTAGTGGTTTAAAGCGCTGTTTATAAACACGTTCAGCTGCCAGATTCAGATGCAGTGCTGCGGTATATTATTGGCACTCTGCTACTAGTTCCAGGCAGCTTCATATGGGTGTGGGCCTCAGCCATATTTAGAAAGGGCTGATCTCTCCCAGCTAGTTCCCAACTGGCTGGGAAATCAATTGCTTTTATCTCGAAGAAAAGAACATCGAAGATAGTGCTTCGACCTCTAAATATAAATTTGACCCCAACCCTTTCCTAACCCTTCCTTTCCCCGCAGCCTGACTCTAACCCTCCCTTACCCACAGCCTAAGCCTCCCTTCCCCGCAGCCTAAGCCTCCCTTCCCCGCAGCCTAAGCCTCCCTTCCCCGCAGCCTAACCCTAAGACTCCCTTTCCCGCAGCCTGACCCCAAGTCTCCCATCCCCACACCCAAAAGCTAGACGCCCCTACACGCAGGCTTACCCAAACCATCCCCTTCCATGACCCTAACTCTCCCTTCCCTGGAGCCTAACCCTAAAAGTCACCTTTCCGGTGGGATCTGTGGTGGGTGCGACAGGTTTGGCAGAAAGCAGGTTCTAAAAAGGAATGAGTAAGAATGGCAATTGTCTAAAAAAAGATGTAAAAAAATGGCTGTTTTCCAAAATAGAGACAGCTTAAAATGACCTTTTGGCTATCTCTTTTTCTAACACAGCCATTTCTGGTCAGAGATGGACAACACTACCATGCCCCTCAAATGGTACAAGAAATCCTGTAGCGTTGTTTAGACGCTTTAGGAGCTGTATTCCCACTGCCTTGCTCTACTTGAAGGACTGGCTTAGCTGGATTGACTGGTATATGCTGAAGGCCTTGTTAGAGAGATAGCAGGAGTTCTGCTGGCTTCAGTTTAAACTTTCTCTGACATATATAGCCCTAATAGGCCCCTCTACCTCCAAAACCAGGCCTGGCCAACCTGTTTCTCTCCAGGTGTTGTGAAACTACAAATCCCAGCATGCTTTTACTGTATAGGCACAGCTGATACCTGACAAAGCATGATGGGAGTTGTAGTTCCGGAACACAGGCCAGGCCTGTTCTAGATCAAGGGTTCTGGTGGTAGGTTGTAATAACTGATGTTAGCATCTGTCCCCATTCAAATCTTGGTACATTTTTATGATTAATAATAATAAAATAATAATAATAATATTATAATAATAATAATAATAATAATAATAAAATATTAATATCCGTACTAGTTAGAAACCTATCAAAATGACAAAGAAAAAAATAAGATTACAATTTTTTCCCTTTCATTGTTATGGTGGCAGCTCCTCTGGCCAGGGACCCCCAGGGGCACCACACACTTTGGCCCCCTCATTTATAAAGGTGAGGAGCAGTGTTAGCCTTTTATATAATAGATAATAAGGCATAATGGTACATTACTAAGCTTACAGCATTCCCCTCACCCATCCCCTTCATGCCCCATGTCCTGTGTGATCTTTGCTGCCTGGTCTGACAGATCTGGGCAGCCTCAGACGAGTTATTAATGCCTATGTCCTGCTCATTGAACACTAAATCTATAGAACATGCACCGCAGATTACTGATCCTCTGTGATCCCTTGGGAAGTTAAAGTATAACCAGCTCCAATGTCAGATCTGGTATGACTAAAGTCTATGGGTCACGGGCAAAGGTCTACAACCTGCAGGCAGTTGACACATGAATGCTACTACTACTGAGTTGTCCAGCAAATCACTGCTGAGAGGATGATAGGGGTTGTAGTAGGAAGACCTTTCCGTTATATAAAGTGGGTTATTTTCTTTATAACACAGTTAGTCTGAGACTGGGGCTTCCATTATCCTAAACAGAGAGAGGGTTTTGATTTTAAGGATCGTTTAAAGAGTCTTCTTTCTCTCTCTATGTATCTCTTGTTGCTGCAATTTGCTAGGGACAAAATACCTAACTGTTTAGCAATCTACACAGTGTAATACTAAGGATACTTGTACACCCAGAGGAACACGTTTCACAAGTGGTATAAAATTAGTGGCCAGCGGTGTGACTTCCACTACAACCTGCTTAGGAGGAGGAAGATGTATATTTAGTAACCTCCATCTCTTGTGGCTATAGTCTGAATTGTCTGAAAAATGTTATTCTGATATTTTTTGTTTTTTTAACTATAAGGTCATGTACCTTTTAGATTGTTGTGAGGGAGAGACTGGCACCAGGGGTTGGGCCAGAGTTGTTAAGTAACCACAAAAATAGGCATAAGTCTACACCAGGGGCCACATTTACTAAGCTGCAGGAAAGGAAAAGTAGAGATGTTGCCCATAGCAGCCAATCAGATTCTAGCTGACATTCTCTAGTATGTACTAGGAGAGTGAGAGCTAGAATCTGATTGGTTGCTACAGACAACATCTCCACTTTTCCTTTTTCCCGCAGCTTAGTGAATCTGGCCCCTGGGCTGAACCACGCTTTAGTATAAGGGGTGCAAATTAATAGCTTTTTGTCTTTTTTGTCAGGAACATACTTTCCTTTTAGAATATTGTACACAAATACTAAATAGCTTTTGCTTTAACTGTAATCTAGAACATAGAAGGAAGCCGCACATATCGATTAGAGGGGTCCTTGTCAGGAATAGGGGTCTCTTCAGATTTCAGTGTTGCATGAAAGTTAAGTACAATCCTATTGCTGTACGTCATCCGTGAAATATTGAAAACATTAACGAGAAAATGTGGAATATAAATAAATGGGGGGAAAAACTCCTAATAAATATTATTATTATTATTCCTAACATTTATTTATAAGGCGCCACATGGTATCCGCAGCGCCGTACAGACGACGGCCGAGTCCTGGCTATGTGTAATGTCTGTATATTACAAATGACCATATTAGTGCCGCAAATCTGTTTTCTATACTAGGTAACCAGGGACCAGTTACAGGGGCTAATAAAAGTGGTGGATCCATATACTGAATACTTGTGTTCTTCAAATCCCTAATACAGACAGCCTTTGTGACGGCAAGTGGTGTGATACCATAACTACCCGCTCAGTGTGGGCACAGCTCATCCCTGGTGAAGCAGTATGGGTAGCATGGTCATACCCAGAGAGATACAGGTCCTGTGTGGCTGATCTAATGTAATGCTAATGTCTCTGGTCCCTAATACCAATAGGTAAGGTAAGTTTAGCCAGAGGCAGAACGCCCAACTTGTATGTACACATTCTGGCTTTATGTGTAACTTGTGAACTTTTGTTTGTTATACAGAGGGAGCTGCATAGTTTTTCCCTTTGTATTGCATGTCTGGTGAAATTCTTTTTATAGGCTTTGAAAAGTTATTTCTAGATTGAAAATATGGTCTAGGCAGCATGGCTAAGTAACAGCCTAGCCATGGACTGCATTCAGTGTTTGAAAATAAGAGGAAATCAGGTGGAACGTTCCATCTGGGCAACACCATGTGGAATTGAAATGAATAGTATTGTTTGCATGCAGGGAGAATACTTTACGTGTGCTTATTGCTCACTGATATTGACTAGCTTCACTTTTAAACTGTTGTTTAGACTTTGGCTGGGAAACATCTCCTCTCAACTCTAATACGGTTTGCAACAGATGACATTTTCCTCCCCTGCACTCCAACATGGACTTGGCCAGGTGTAACTTTCCACATGATTTCCTCTTATTTTCAAACTCTGGGTCTGCTCCAAAGCCTTTTTATTTAGCTTTTTATTATTTTATTTTATTTTTCTGGTCTTCCTTTGATTCAACTGTTTGAACTTTACCAATCTCCTATTTTTATTTTCTACTGGAGGTTGGCTCATAATGAACAATAATAACAACATGTGGATGCACGATTATTTATATAGGAAACACTTATTTCAAAAACTCATCAACGTCCTTTTCCAAAGCAGTGTGTATTATAGAGCTGTTTACACCAGAAAAGTTTTATGACCTCCAACTATGGGGTAGACTCTAAAAGGAAAAGCGAAGGTGTAGCCAATCAGATTGTGCTATTTAATTTTTAGAATGTGCTTGGTGAATGCTAGAATCTGATTGGTTGCCATTGATAACACCCTTGCTCTTTCTTTTCTGAAGTGTTTTCAAATCCGTCCCTCTACACTTATTGCATATATGTGCTCAAATATATTCTTACATTTATCCAGGACCAATATGTTATTCAAAGCGTAGAGATCATTATATAGCTATATTTATAGTATATATTCTAAAATATTGTCCAAACACCCCTGGCCATAAATTGCAAAAACTAAATAAAAAAACAAACATTTTAGCAACTGATCTGTTAATGTTAAAGATTTTGTTTCCCAGTTTTTTTTAACAAAAAAAACAAACACAACAAAATAAAATATAACAAAACAACTCACTGTAAATGGATTCCAAAATGTGATGTGTTATGTATTTGGTAATTGGCATGTGAATGATGGAAAAATAATCTACATATGTTGGTATAAAGCAAGGTGAGGTGCACAGTGGACTGGCATATAAAGGAACAGTAAGTGCTATAGTACCCCTAATAGGAGTTTTACCACACGTAGTAGCATGGCAGATCTATGGGTAGCTGGAACTTTGAATTGAAGAACAGCAGAGAACCAGAAGTTGCCTGTATGGTTGTGTACTCACCAGATATGGTCTCTTGGTAGCCCTTGGTGAAGAACTGCATAGCAGTGGCTGCCCTCCAAGGGGTCTTCAGCAGTCCCTGTCTGCCAGGATCCTCTCCCAGCGCCCTCAGGATGGTGCTGTAAGCTGTAGCCAGGGCAGGTAGGTTCAACTCATTGTCTTCCTCACTGCGGGTCCTCTCTTCTCTCCAGCTCTCCATTGGTGGGGTACTCACCCCAGATCTAGCCCTCTCCACATGGCCCAGTGCTGTGGGGGAGTCTTTCTTTTTCTCTTCTGGCAAGAAACCATTGCAGTTCCCTGGCTTCTTCTCAGACAGTGTCTTGGTCTTGGCAGGCTCCATGTTGGTCACAGAGACTTTATACAGAAGGGGGGAGCTTGTTACCCCTGCTAGGAACCCTTCTATATCACAGATGACTTTCTCCAAGTGCTCAGCTGCAAAAGTCACTTAGGAAAGTTCATGGCACAATAGGAGAACTTGAATACAGCCAGCATGGGACAGGATCAGGAAATGAACACGAATATAAAACTTTCTGTGTTATAATAACCACTCTTTCTATAGAAATTGGAAGTCAGGTGATCAGTCCAAAAACAGCATGGATTTAATTATTAATCTGTTCCTTGCTAGGTGAAACAGACAATACTATATTAATACAGCCTTACCCTTAACTGACATAGTTCTGAGTGTGGGAGATACGTTCCAGGCTGAGGTAGGTGTAGGAAAATATACTATACAATCTACGTTGGAGGATCCAATTGGCGCAGATTTGCGCACTCAGGGCAGATAATTGTTTTATATCGTCTGCTTCAGGGTGCACTGAGAGCTGGGAACCTTCTCCAGGCTATAGTCAGTATTGCAGGACCTGTCGCTGGGTAGACGCAGCAGCAGGAGATTGCCTGTCTGGAGATTCCGGAGGCGTGCGCTCAGAGCACACAGGGAAATGCAACGCAACGTAGTCGCCCACAAGTCGCTGGCTGAGCTTTGCTCCAGTGCCGGTGAATGACAGCTACTTTATATGGCTTATTCGCCAGCCCACTGACTAGACAGCCCGGATTGGCTGCTCTGTGTGCGTCAGCGGCTGCCGGTAAGAGGATAGAAGAGGAGCTGGGAGGGAGCAGCAGACAAGTCATTGAGAAAGTGCCCTGAGCACAGGAAGGAATTACACACGTATCAGAGGAGCATTCACAGGGGTAGCTGGCTTAGGGATCTGCCCGTGTTCCTAAATAGCATGCAGCACCACTGTAATCTAATATAGTAGTATATAACATAATAGCATATAATATAGTATATAATAAATATAATATATAATAGTATGTAATATAAAATAGTTTATATATTGTGCAATGCTAGAGCTTGGGAATTTCCGGGTATATTGAGCAATATAAAAGTCCCTTGTTCCAGGGCATAAATCATGATCATATGGTGCTGTGTCCATAAAGCTGTGATTGGCTGGACACTGATACTGTCACTGTCTATGAGCATGACAGAGATCACGTGGGGTGGAGAATTACTTTCCTGTCCATGGTTCTGAAACTGTGCACTAGTCTTATAACAACAGTGTCAGGTGTGCAGCAGCAATCAAAGCAATTCTGAAGGAATTTGGAGTTATAGATAAAAATGCTAATTATAATATGAACATTTACTGCCATGCCCATGTTTATATTCCGCAGAGCTGCTACCTAAAATCCCCAAACCAAGCCTTCCAACGTAGGATTGATATTCCTACCAGTTTTGGCAATCCTCTCCTTGTATTTTTTTGACGTATGTAAAATACACTTATATACAATTGATGTGTTTGAATTTGCATGTAATAATTCCCCATTGCAATTTGCATTACAAGAATGAATTAGCCAGGTGCATCTAAGCACGTCATACACTGACACATTCAGTAAATAGGTCTATAATTTTATATTTCTAAATATTGCGTGTATATATAATATTTATAATAGTGTGTGAGGGAGGTACATCAATTGAAGTATATTATTTTACAAAAAATAGAATTTTCTATAGGTGCAGTACCCCTCTTCTACCACCAGATGTCTAATCAGAGCAGTTATTTTGCGACGAATTTCCCATTGCAATGAGAATGGAAAAATGTATTTAATAAAATTTGAACACCAAATAATAATCTATGACCATCCCCAATGCTGGCCAAACAAATAAATAGACCTAGACACAAAGGGTTGGAAAATGTCTCATTCAATGAAAATGATTTTGGATCTGTCTGTACTGATTTAGGGTTTTTGTTGTGGTATTTTTTATTTTTTTATTTTTTTAGTAAATTACATTTACTACCAATTGTGTATACACCATTTGAAAATCTAGTGCAAGAGTCAGTGGGAACAGGAAGTGGAGGGATTTTGGAGATGATTCCTACAATGTCTCATTAAGTCATGCATTGTATCTTGGCATAATGCTTATGTTAGCTAAATATCATATAAATTAATAAATGGGTATGGATGTGGAAACGCCCAGAGGTGGACATCTCTCAGGAAGCTTTGATTGTGCCTCTTTTTGTGACTATAAAACAAACCTTTATTTAACAATAGATTCTTAATAGATCCTTAAAGATGTACTAAACCAAAGAATGTTCAGCTAGGTCATTACATTTGCATTACGAGTTTATTAGAGAAAAGGATGTTGCTATAGATGAGCATTCACTTTTATGTAAGTGTAAAATCCTAGGGCTAGATTTACTAAACTGCAGAAAAGGAAAAGTGGAGAATCAGATTCTAGCTGACATTCTCTAGTATGTAATAGGAAAAAGAGAGCTAGAATCTGATTGGTAGCTATGGGCAACATCACCAGTTTTCACAGTTTAGTAACTGTAACTTCTAGAATTTTGGACTGTGCTTTGTTCTTTTGAGGTCATACAGCACAAGACTAAGGGACTGAACCAAAAGTTTTGGGGCTGAGTTTTTGCGCATTGGAAGCACCAACGCTATTAAAAATTAATGTGCAGAGTTCTCACATTGGCAATCCTGGATAGATGCTGTAGTACTGAAAACAAGCACACTTTTGAAACATGCAAACAGATATGTATAGGCACATTGGCTTAGAGGTGTAATGTAGTATTATAAGTATATTTTATTTATTTATTTAAATAGGTAAAACTTAAGTATTTAATTATAAATAATTTTGGAAAAATAAAGTGCTTATGACGCTCCCTTCAAACAATAAATGCACACACATCTGTCAATGGAGGTTCAATAGATTCTATCAATGAAACATGGTGGAAATCCATTTCATTACATACCTCAAGAAGAGGTTAGCACGTCCGCCTCCAGGTGCTGAAGTCACACAAGTTCAATTCCTGGACAAGGCCTTTTCTGTTTAGACTTTGTGGGGCTGATTCAGAGCGGCACTTACACCTTTTTTTAGGTGCAAGTTTAGACCTGAGCATCACCATGTTGAACTGCACAGGGAGGCAAATTTACATTGTGAAAGCAGAATTAGAATTGAGAGGTGACGTTTCTTAGCTCAACATTAATTTATAGATAAAACATAAAGCTATGAAGTATTTGAGTTCTATGTGCAAAAGTAAAGTTTTTATTGAAGCAAACGTTTGTATAACATAATATATACAGTTACAATTTCACATTTGTTTTACACAAAAGTAACACACTATAAGGTCACAAGAAACAAAAATTTAAAAGGATATACATTTCAAAGTGTTCACCTGATGACAATACATTTACATCTGTTTGTTTTGCTATTAACCCCTCATGATGGGTAAACTGATGGAGCTTGAGTCTCATACCAGATAGTGTCTCTGAAACATTTTAAGATCTGAATTTTAATTCCAACTGAGAGAATATTAATAAAACTCTCCCATGTATCAAAAAATCTCATAATTTGTGTTTCTTTTTGTAAGGTGGTTTCCAACCAGTCCATCCTAAATACATGGTATAACTTTTCTCTAAAGAGAGATACTGAGGGAGGACGGGGCTGGATCCAGACCTAAAGAATACTCTTTCTAGCTGCAGCTGAGACTGTCAACATGAGTTTCTTATAAACTGTAGATGCCCTGTACCCTGAAGGGAACGTCCCAAAAATAGCCCATTCTGGGGTTAGTGGAAATGATTCTACCAAAAATTCGTTAGAGAATTTTAAAATACACATCCAAAACCGTCTCACTGGTGGGTGTTTAATCCCAGCTTGGGAGAAACTGAGGGGTTTCCAACTAGATGATTAATAGAGAATACTCCCCTCCTCCTCCAGGTAGAGAGAGGATGAGCGGCCATGCAGTCCTGAAACCTAGGGTTGCCAATGAGTGGGAGGTATAAAGAAATGTGTGGGTTTAGGTTAAATCACTGGCGAAGAATGAGCCATAATTTTCTTGTTGTCATGAGTATTGGATTATTTTGAACGTCATCGGGTATTTCAGCGTCATGTACATGCAAGAATGCCGGTAGACTAATACCGGATAAAAAATTCTGTTCTAGCTTGGTATTGGTATAAACAGAGGAATTTTGTATCCAATCACTAAGGTGGCGTAGTTGGGCAGCTTGATTGTATAAAGTAGCATTGTGTAGGTTTAGACCCCCATTCCTAGCCTTTTTTTTTTACCCCAAATAAAGCTACGGAAAATAGAGTTTATTCTAGCAGAGTCTTTGGGCCTGATCCAGAGCAACGCTCGCAAGCGAGCGTACGACGAGCTGGATCAGGCCCTTTGTGTCAGAAGCAATGGGAGCACTTGTAAGGCTACAATAATCTGGGAAAAGTGATCATTTTAATCAGGTTAATACACCCAACATACGAGAGGCATAGATTCCCCCATCCTTTCAATTCCATCTCTGCATGGTCTATGGCCGTGAAAATATTCCGTTTATACAATCTATGAATGTTTATTGGTATTTGGACGCCTAAATAAGGGATGCTACCACTAGCCCAGCTAAGATTTATATTGGAAGCCAAAGCAGGACGAGTTCTTTGGTTCCCCAAGACCAGAGCACTAGATTTTTGACCTTGAACCCTGAGACCACCTCAAACTCCTTCAATCTGGCCATAAGTGGTGCCAAAGATTCTTGGGGGTTGGATAAACAGAAAATCAAATCATTAGCGAATGCCGATTTATTTTAATTTCTTCCGTCCCTATCTTAATTCCATGCAAAACATCCCAATTTTGAGAAAACTCTGAGCATAGGGTCCAGTGCAATATTCAAAAGAAGTGGCGATAGAGGGCATCCCTGACTCATACCCCTGGACATGCCCACCCTATCACTGCTCAAGCCATTAATCAGTAGTGAGGTGAATGGAGAATGATAAAGGAAGTTGATTTACTGGACAAAGTCCCTACCAAATTGTCTGCGAGTTGAAACCTCTCGTAAATAGGTCCAAGACACTGAGTCAAATGCTTTTTGTGCATCCAGACTCAATAGAGCATTGTCACAATCCCCAAAAGAGGAAGTGGACACAGCCGCCAGAGCAAGCCTAATCCCTTTAACTGAGCGGCGACCCTTAACGAATCCCAATTGATGATTTGTGAGAAGAGGAGACAAGATAGACTGAAGCCTGTCAGCCATAATTTTAGCTAAGATCTTGAAATCTAAATTCAAGTGTGTAATGGGGCGATAGGATGATGTAGAAAGAGGAACCTTTCCCAGGTTTAAGTAACAAAATTGTGTGTGCCTCATTGAAAGACGAGTACAGGGGGCTCGTTCTGTGAATAGTGCTATAAAGTTCCAACAGGGTTGGGGTTAATTCCACCTGCAGTGCTTTATAGTATAACCGATAACCTGTCTGGACGTCTGGACCAGGTGCTTTATGTTAACGTAGTCCCTTGATGGCTGCCTCCACCTTCCCTCTCCAGTATATCTGAATCTAAGAACTCTCTGTTCTGGTGTTAGAGTAGGAAGCCCGGCCTCTGATAAGAGTTTCTCCATCAATTGGGGATCCCGAGCAGTTTCCGAATAGAGTGAGGTTTAATACTCATGAAAGGTATTGACTATGTCATCAGATTTAGTTAATATGGAGTTTGAGACATCGGGCCTGATCCAGAGCTACGAAATTGGCCAATTTCGAGCGAGCGTACGACCGTTTTTTGCGTATTTTCGTACGAAAATTCGCACTGCGCATGCCCAGTATGACAGCTTCCGATCGGCTGGACGACATGAGCGTATAGCGGTCGTATTGTGTGCGAATTTTTCGCTCGAGGGGCGTGCGTTCAGTACGACGGTCGCCTGGGCGCTCATTTTACTACACGGAGGCGGGGATAGCCATTTAAATTGTACAGTATGGGCGTGCTAAGCCTGTACGCTTTGCGTATTATGTGCGAAAATTCGTACGGCCGACGGTAGTACCTAGTGTAGGGTATAGCCGCCGTAGGTAGTACCCAGTGTAGGGTATAGCCGCCGCAAGCAGGTACTTTACAATGGGAGTGTTAGGGGCGTGCATGTTTATTTGCACGGTCGAACGTACGCATTCGCCCGTCGTTCGAAAATTTCGCAGCTCTGGATCAGGCCCATCATCTCTTATAGCTACGATATGACACCTCCCACATGTCTTAAACATGGCAGTAATTTAATTGGCCGCTGACAAATATAAATCATAGTCCCTGTGTGTGTTAGGGAATTTACACTGTAAGCTCCAATGGAACTGGCAAATATTACACTAAGTACACTACGTAATATTGCATTATATAAAATACTAATAATTCCATGGAATTGAAGGTATGTAAACAATGTCCCTATTACTATGAGAAAAACACGAGAACAATGTAATAGATTAATTTCCAATTTGCATGTTCACTCGTGGGATAATTCTGCGCTTACCCAATTTTTTTTAAATCAAATGTTTTTATTGACATTTTTTCCTTTTTTTTGTTACATACATGAACAAGCGCTTAACCAATTTTTAAGTGAATGTTCTCCGCACAGCGCTGCATCTGAATGAATGTTGATATATTTATTTAGATCCATGGGTTACCCACCATCTATATTAAAGACCGGGATGGGCAAAAAAACAAAACATGACACTTTAACCACTTGAGTAAAACAAAACCCTGCAGGAGTAAACAAGATTTGTAATTTGTTGAAAGGCCTGGCATTTGATTTTAATTTGTCACTTAGTATTACTGTGTGCGTGCATCTGTTTGCCTAGTTACTAAAGCCTTTGTGAAGTGTTAATCAATAGTGTTTTCTGTACAAGGGATGTGGTATCTTAGCAACATTGCCAGATGCAGCCAATATATGTCCTGTCATTTTAAATGTAATTGTGTTTATGTAGAAGTGTCTCTTCTCTGGCCCAAGACTGTCCGCTCCCTGCTGACGACATTGATATGATTTGTGAAGCAATATGACTGAATAGAGAAATAATTTATTATCACAGTACAACTCATTCTGCCTGTTCCTTCTATAATTCCTTTATAACAATAAAAAGCACTTCAAAGCCATAATTTCATGTTCTATGACAGGGTCTCAAAGACACTTTTCTAAATACATATTTTTAGAAATAGAGACAGCTGAAAGCTCATGTTTGGCTGTCCCTAATTAGAAAAGGCAGCCATATACTATTTTTTTTTATTTTTTTTTTACAATGGGTAAGTATGCTGATACCCGCCGGACTGTCGCACCCGCTGCAAAACCGAAGGGTTAGGCTCTGGGGGAGGGTGGGTTAAGGTCAGGCTGCGGGGAAGCAGTGGGGAGTGGAGTCTTAGGGTAAAGCTGCGGGGAAGGGAGTCTTAGGGTTAGGGTAAGGATTAGGAACAGATTTATACTCTTTCAGCACAGTGTCTTCAGTCAACCAGGGATAAATTGCTTTGCCTCTTAGAGGCAAAAAGAAATCTATTTCCTAGCCAGTTTGGCTGGGAGAGAACGGCCCTTTTTGGAAAGCGGTGACTTGCACCCCTGTAGTTGCCATATTAGTCTTGATGTTTTCTATCCCAGGTCTAAATAAGCGTGATAGTAAAGCTGGTCAGTATCTGTGTGCAGTAAGCAATTCAAAGTTATATCCCTGCATGCAAAGAATACAATTAACTTGACTTCCCCTGAAATCAACGTGGTTTATTTTCAAGCTCCTTCTTAAATCTAATAGATCAGATTTCACTGCCTGGAAGTTTCAAAAACATAGTTCAAAAATAATGGTTTTTCGAAAATGAAATGAGTCACTTTGTGTTCTGCTACAAATTGGATTAGGCCACAATGGATGTACTATAAATGTGCTCTGATTAAAGCCAAATTTTAGAGGTCCTCGTTGCTTACATTTCATTGCCTGCGTCGTTAAATTGTATTATTGTCTAGAAAGCTCTTCCAAGTATTTACCAATTAGAGAGGGAGACACCAGCTTCTTACTGACATCAGAAACTTTGATGTGGTTAAAACGTTGACGTTTCTAGAATTTCATAACACAAAATATTTTTGTGACTGTCATTGTTCATAAATGGCGCAAAAATGTTCTATCAAAACAATGGGCTGGATCTAGACTTAAGGAGCTTGAAATTTAGAGTGGAAAGTTAATCCTGGACTAAACCATGGTGATTGCAGGGGAGTCATATCATCTGTTGCAAATAGTATTAGAGTTAAGAGGTGATGTTTCCTATCCAAAGTCTAAATAACAGTGTAATAGTAACGCTGGTCAGTATCTGCGTGCAGTAAGTCTCTATTTTGAATAGCCAATATTTTCAGATTTTTTTGTATGCCCAGAAGGTGCTGCCGGGCATGCCCTGGTCCGGTGAGTAACCTCTCCGGGGACTTTGAGGCTCTGGGGGAAAGGAGGGTGACAGTTAGGTGCACTGTGCAGCTGCACTACTTCCAGAGTTTGAGGTGCAGCCACTGACACACATGGCCTGACCCGCAACCGATAATAAGCATAACGCTGTGCACGGTGTTAAAGTATAAATATTAATTATTGTAAGGGCATAAAATAAAGTCATATTCATATTTATTTATATTAATCAGTGTAACGATTGCTGTGTTTGAATAGACAAAGTTTCAAATAAGAACGCAAATATAGGCCTGAACCCATGCCTGCATACGGTTGAAATGAAGGTATTTTATAAGGTAACAGTAATTTTAATAGACCGTGATATATTAGTATCAAATAAGAGCATTAGTTTTAAAAGAAACAGGCTTCCTCATTATGCCTCCAAGGGAGATGACATTCTAAATACCAGTCAGGTAGGGCATGATAGTATCTATACACAGGTGGCAATTATAGATTGAGGACCCCTATCTTCCCCTCAGGGACCAGGCAACAACATTCCAAAGCTCTGCCTTAGGGATAACGAAACAACATTCCAAAACAGGGTTTGACGTGCTCAGTATGTTACACTCCGTTAACATGTCTGTATTTCTGTTCTGTTATTTTACTGTTCTATTCATTTTATGCCTGCCTATTTTACTGCTATGTATCTGCCATTGCTAGCTGTGCAGCTAGCTGCACATTCCCAGCTGCAGCTATTAGCTCTGGAGGTGTGTCAGGCCCTCCTCACTGATTGGAGGAGGGTTCTTTAAATAGCTGCTGCTGGGATCTGCACACCGTCGGTTATAGCGTCTGGTCCTTGCTTTATGCTCGCTGACATCATGTGCCTGATAAGTGCTTTTTGCTCTTGCTACCCTGTTACCC
>WWET01000539.1:227285-253731 GCA_011038615.1 Limnodynastes dumerilii | reverse complement strand
TTTCATTTCATTTCACAGAATGCAATACTACAGTAAATACGAAAAAATCCTACTGTAAAAATTTAGGAGCAAAATATATAGCTCCTAACTTATAAAAAAAAAATATAAGCCATACTTTTAGACCACTGAATATAGTAAAACAATATTAAGTTTTATATAAAGCAACAGTTGTAGCTTATTAAAATGAGTTTTGAAAACTGCAGTTAATAGTCTATACTTCTAAAACTTTATTAGTACACAGTGTTTACAAGCCTTTCTTCCAAGAACTTTGTGTATTTGTGTTTTATTAATGATTGCAATGTTACAGATGTTCCATAAAACATTCCTACATCTCTAATCATTAAAGTGATACCACTTGGGAAGTCTATGAGGAGATTGCCACTGATTGGTTTGAACAAATTTCCCAGCAGCCTTAAGTTGCAAAGGATTCTGGGTTTTTGAGGAAAGGCTGTGGGTAGCGATTGGGAATGGCACTTTTTCAAAATGGCTATTTTCTCTCAGCCACTTGGAAATTTCTTTTGCCTCGCCAAGAAGCAATTAATCCACCAAAGAAGGAAGATGCAGCGGCAAATTATATTAATTTTACCACTACCCTTACCCTAACTCTCCCCTTCCATTTCAATAACCCTCCCTTCCCTGCCTGACCCTAAGACTCCTCAGACTATCACGGCGGCGGTTTCCGAATGAATGGGTGAGTATGCGGATCAGCATACTTACCCATTCCTTAATAAAATTTAGGAATTAGCGCCATTTTCAAAATAGAGACAGCCTAAAGCTAATTTTCGTGTGTCCATATTTCGGAAACAGCATTTTTTAGGCGGCGACTGCAGGAAAAGTTCACAAGGAACTAAGGAGCAAATGTGGAGAAAATAATGTATATATAAATAAAAAACTATTGTTCCAGCCAGGAAACGGCAGAAGCTGTCCTTATTTACTGTGACTTTTTCAGACTTTAATTGCTTTAACAGCTCGGTCTACACCAATATTATAGATCAGTAAATTCTTCATATCTGCAGACTGTCCAAATCTGTCCTTTTTAACTGCAATAAAGACAGATTTAATTATAGCTTGTATACCTGCCCTTAAGAAAGATAGACAAAACATTCACAATCGCTTGAGCAGGTTAGATGTCCTCGGACTATCTGTAACATGTGTGACAGGTGTCTGACCCTGGAGCACTTATGGTACAGAAATTCATCCAAATTAAATCCAAACAGAATATTCCAAACACACCCCTCTCTACATTACAACATTCTTATTCAATGGCTTGGGGAAAAAGGTTTTTAAATTGTCCATTTATTGGATGCATAAACAAATCAGGCAGCCAAATAAAACTGTTATCTGTACAAATCTTTATTTACAACACCTGCAATCTTATCTCTTAATACAGTCAAATACATGTACAATAAGTCAAACTAATACATAAAAGGCAGAACAACAGAGAAAATCTAATGCTAAACAATCTATAGGACAATGAGGTCTCTTATCAAGTACTTTAAAATAGAGCAACAATATAATAAAAATTTCACAGAACTCAACTTTCACAAGTACTTATGCATTATGCATTCTGATGCTTTGCACTAACTCTGGAAGAGCCATTTTTATTACATTTCTGAAAATCCAGTTAATAAAAATGCATAGGCTACAAGCAGTCTAATCCCCATCATATTAATCCACCTCATACAGATCAGTCATTTGATAAAGTCAGTCCTCTTCAAACACAAGGTGATGGTATAGTTTTAAGAAGGGAGTCGTTATAAGAAGCCTCTCTGAGGAGCTTGTCCACAATTCCTGTCCAGCTGTGATTATTCTTGGACAAGGACAAGCAGAAGCTGCTGCAGACCGTATAAACTTACATCGTCCTGTTAATCCTTTTTAAATGCAAACGCAGACAGTTTATTGTTGGCGGACTGTTCGAGAGACTTCCGTTTTTTGCCAGAGCTGACCTGGTCCTGTGCCTCTCCGGTGGAAGTGTCCTCAGTCTCGAGATTCTCCTGTTCTTCCCGCTTTCTCTTCTTTGAGTCAGAATCTTCCCCTTTGGATTTTTCAGTCCATATCTCATGAAAGAAAAACAAAAGGGATATTTCTATTGTATAAAAAGTGTACAGGATCGGGGATGGTTTATTTATAAACATTTATAACTTATTATAAATGAATCTGGTTCCAATGAGCAACACATTCCCTTTTCTTTTTCGGAAGATTTTTTGGGGGGGAGGAGTTCGGAGGGATCTAGCTCCTGACCCAACTAAAGCTAGCCAAACACTACACAACTGAACTGATAATCCAATTATCTCCTGATCAGTCCTATTACTGTGCAGTATATGGCAAGGAACGATTAGTTCCAACACTGACAATCCTAATAGGATCGTCCCCAGTAGCAGTAGGAAGATCAACCAGATTATGAAGGGGTGTATAGTACATAAGTGCAATTTTGTCAGTGCCGACCGTTACTCTGCCAGCACCTAATTGCCAACAAGGTCAACTGATCGGCCCTCATCTGGAGGAGACAAGGTAAAGAAAAAAATATGATATATTATGAATTATACATTTTTTTCAGGATTTAAAGCACTGATATATTCATAGTGATGTCTATTGTATCACTGTCAAATTGTGACACAAACCGAACAGTCACTATACAATGTCAGCAGATTTTTGTGTGTGTTATGGTTGTCAGGGTACATTGTACAGTGTGTAACCGACCTTACACATGGGAGCCACTAGTCATGTGACTATCTACTCACCATCCTTTCCTCGTTACTGAGCGCCCTGAATCGGCTTATGCCCTCCTTAATAATGTCAGACTCCTCCAGTTCAGCGTTCTCAGACAGAATACTTTGCCGGTTCTCATCCAACCACAACTGGAAGCCGGTTTTGGGTCTGTAAAGAAACGTAGAGCGTGAAGAATCTTTATAATGGTGCATACACACTACGCTTTTGTTTCAGAAGATAATACGTAAGATTTCTGCAATATCGTTTGTGGAAATCATTTTAAAACGATAGTTTCATCCATAGAGTGTAGTTTTTTCTTACTACATTTTTACAATTTTTTCCCCTCATTTAAATAAAGTAATGTCAAAGAGTCGGTCGTGCGATCACTCATGTTTTCATGACTGCATGATCTGGAGTCATGTTTTTTAGTTAAAGTAATTAGAAACTAAAGATAATCATCAAATTTTAATGACAAGTTTAATGACATTTCCGGACAGGAAGCTTTGAAAAGCATTTTATGCAAGTTATTTTGACTTTTTACAAAAAATCTTTTTTAAATTTCTTCTACTTCAGTTCTCAATATAATTTTAGGTTTAGTTACTTATTTTGCTTTGCAATTTTTTTTTTTTTTTTTTTTTTTCAGCAAAAACAGCTAAGGCTGTCACAATTGCTAACAGATACTTTTTACCTACCACTAACATAGTTTTATAGAGAACAGATCTTTTGGTGAAGTCCCTATGGGTCCAATGGAAAAGGCACCTCCGTACAGGATGAAAATCATTAACATGCGAAACTCTGAAGAAACACTGTATGAGAGTCTACATCCCCCCCCCCCCGCTGCCTTTAGGCTTAATTCTATGTCAATGCACAGACGGTTCAAATTATATTATTTGTTACACATGAGCAAGACTGAAATCTGCTCTGTGTTAGGAAGTATTAAAATTTCCCTGTTTATGAACAGAAGCAGGAGTCTCGTTTTGAAGAGCGATACAGCGGTCGCTGGTTCAAAGGTCAATAAATATTCAGGGCCAGCCTAAAATAGGCCCCAGATATTACTAAGCAAAAATTAATCAGCAATATATTTCAGGCTGAAGGGCTTAAATGGAGGTTCATGGGATAGTCTATTACGATATAGGATTATTAAATGATCCCAGGGGTTATACAGAAATACATATGTGACGAATTATAGAAGTGCACGGTTTTGAATATATTCGTATCTGTTTGCAAACACAGGGCTTAGGGGAAAACAAATTAGACAAAGGTCAGGAGGAGGGTCCCATTGGGGGAGTTGTCTAGCCAATGAGAAAGCAGGAATCATGTCCTATGTTCTAAGTAATTGTAGAATGGTAAATCGCTGTTACCGAGGACAGGACAGTGCTGTTTGTAGTTTCATGTGTACAGCAGTATTAGAAAGTGGGACTTTGTTACAGAGAATGGATTGCAGGAAAGCAGCAGCTTAGCACTCCCATGTGATAAAAGGTGTGTTCAATAACCAATATTACATGACAGTTGTGATAGGTTGGCAAATTCTTGCTTACTTTTTGGTCTCCGTGTTTTCCGGAGTAGAGCCAGGAGGGGACAGTGGAAGGGGTTTCTCTTTATCTTGTGTCTTTTTCACAACGGGTTTAGGTTGGATATTTTGGAATAACGTAGCCTGGCCCTAAAGGAAAAAACAATTGGATACAATAGGGTTTATTACAAATATATTATTTTCCAGCCAAGCGCAAGAGTAAAAAGAACCAAATAAACTGAAAAGTGAGCATGGTGTTGATTTGATTAATATCGAACAGTTCTAACTATTCAAATAAAAGCCTGCCACACCCCATGCAATTACCTTGGCAACCACTACAGCAGCACGATAGACAGTAAGATAACAGTGTCCACACAATGGACAATGAGCGGGGGTTCTATCACCGCTAAGCTGTGCTGATCTCAGCTGGATCAACCCAGTGGTGGTCAGATCATTCTGGGTTCTGGACTCTTTTGCTCGATCTTTCTGGAGTGAATGGGCCTGGAAAGTGAACGCCGATACGCTGTGCTTTAGTAAGCACAGCGCATCGGCGTAGGTCTGGATCAGGCCCAATGTGCTTGTCAGATCAGCAAATAACGGTCTGATTGACCTGATTATCGCATCGTTTGGTCAGTTTAAGAATTTGAGAGGAACAGACTAGATGGGCCATGTGGCTCTTATCTGCCATCACTTTCTATGTTTCTATGTAACAATGGGGACTTTCCTGTAACAAACAAGACATGAGAGAGCCCGGCTCTTATTACATGAAAAAACAAAAACTAGTTAGATTACAGAGACCCCGGGAGATCGCAATAGGATAGGATTCTTTTACTTTCATGTGCATTCAAAACCCGTTCTCCGGGTGGAGCAATAAATAGCATTGTCAGTAAAAGGAAGACTTTAAAACCTATTATCCACCAAAAAACAAACACAAGTCACTGCCCCACAGGTGAGAGGACTTTCTTATCTATCATATGATGAAAGAGCAGTGTTAGATAAGCGATTCACACAGTGCTGTGCACATTACCGTCTTAGGTTTCACCCGCGGGGCGAGTGGTTTTATAACCAGCGGATCCACCTTGCTTGCAGCAGCTGGCGACTTCTTGGTTAATTTACTCATGTTATCCAGAATGCGGGTTGAGTTACCGGCCAAGGCTGGGCTTTTCTGACTGGCCGAGACCTTAAAATGGAAAAATATCATTTCAAAACAGGATGTTACAGGCACACACAGCTATAGATGTTACAGCTAAACATTATGGTCCGGATTCACCTTTACGTAGTTTTCATCTTACATACGTTGTTTTAAGAATTAAAGACAACGCTTACGCAATCTACATACAGAAATGGTTCGTAGATAGTGTAAATAAGCTACTATGCATGCGTAGTAGCTCAATTCTTAAAACAACGTACGTACGATGAAAACTACGGCACTGTATCCGGACCTATATTCTTAACTGGCTAAATAGTATGTATAGCAGATCACTGCTCTATTCTTTGAATGTTGGTCTCATTTACATTTCACTGAACAGAATTTTGCAAAGAGTAATATTCTGACTTTCATTATCAAAAATCTCTACACATTATTCAAAATTGTATATAAAAAAAAAAATAAGGGAAAAGAAATGAGCCAATGTAATCTAGCGACACGATCATTCTTAGGATGTATTGGAAAGCTTCAAAATGAGATTTCTTTAAGTTGATAGTGTGACTCATTCTTCCGCTGACATCTTCAGAGCTAATAAAACCACATAATATTTTCTGCCGTTTATAATTCTTTGCTCACTTCCCACAATGCCCCACACCTGGTGTAAGGCACATAGCAAACTCTAATTACTATAGGGACAGTATAGTTTACAACAACACCAGCACCTTGTAGAAAGATCACACAATAGACCATCAGGATATAAAAAAAATAAAAAAATGATGGTTATAACCCCTTAAAATCCAGACACTGGCATTTAGTTATCAAGGGTTAGCATGAAACGGACTTACTAAGCAGTAAGAAAAATAAATAAATCACCTTGAAAGGGTTGACTCTGCCTAGGTTGCTGGACACGACGGCACCTTGGGAAAGAGAAACAAAAATGAGCGGGCGACCACAGCACAGGACAGAGATAAATCAGGTAGTGGGGAACACAAGGCCAACGGCCAGATTTACTAAGCTGCGAGTTTGGAAAAGTGGAGATGTTACTTACAGCAACCAATCAGATTCTAGCTCTCACATTCCTATTACATACTGAGGATGTTAGCTCAAATCTGATTGCTTGCTATATCTTTTCCAAACCCATAGCTTAGTAAATATAGCCCCAAGAGTGCTAATGGAAAAACCATTTACCAGATTTTAGTGCCGGTTGTTCAGGTGAAGTCATGTTTTTGTTAGACGAATTTATTGCTGTGGAAAAAAAAAGGTAACGATCAATCAAAATTAAATCTTTCTAAAAATTTTGCACAAACTGTTGCAAATATTTGTAAAATATTTTCCTCCTCTAGTAACAATTTTATAAGAGTTTGACCTTGATACAAAGGTCAGCAATAGAAGTGGTGGCGCTATATCAATTACACTGCAGCCATTAGTAATTGTGGCATGTATCTCATTCACAACACTCGTTTACACTGTAACCTGTTTACTAATGGAGCCACTGCAGAGATACATGACGTTGGTTCATACAGGGCGAATATCTGGGGCAGACCTGATTTTGCTCTCAGTTTGGGGGTTTCTGGGGGCGCCTCTTGCTCCACTTCCTCATCATCATCCTCTCTATTCATTTCCTCGTCCTGATCGCGTGCTACTGCTTTCGACGGTCGCGTTCCCCACTCTGTGGCCGTCCTGTTATAGCTGGAAAAAAAAAAGAAAAGAAAAGAAAAGAAAAAAAAACATTTGATTTACAAAAGTTTACCTGGTTTCTAAGGAAAACAAATAACAGACACTAAGGGCCAGATTTACTAAGCTGCGGGTTTGGAAAAGCGGAGATGTTGCCCATAGCAACCAACCAGATTCTAGCTGACATTCTCTAGTATGTAAAAAGAAAGAGAGAGCTAGAATCTAATTGGTTGCTATAGGCAACATCTCCACTTTTCCAAAACCACAGCTTAGTTAATCTGGCCCATGAGCTCAGAGACACAAGTGATAATTATTGAGCCACCATGCTGTCCAAAGCTCATCTCATTTGAGTTCCATTCAAAGATGAATGACTATCACTAATTATATTTGTTCTACATATACTGTTTTAAAAGTATTACATATATTACAGTTGTGAAAGCTGCTACTATTGATGATATCAGTTTTACATGTACTGTTTTGGGAGAATTATTATATATGTTACATTTGTGAAAATTGCTGTTACTAATTGTATCTGTTTTATGTGCACTGTTCTAAAATTATTTCATATGCTACATTCATAACAATTCTGTCACTTTCATTGTAACAACTATTCAGTCCCTATTTTTTGATTCAGAATAAGTTTTCTGCTCATTCCTAAATACATTTGAAAAGTAAAATTATTTTTACTAAACACTGGTGTGCAGTTATTCAATGTCTCCTAACGTTGCTTACACCTCTCTGCCATCCACATCTTTGTAATAAAACCTGTAGCCCTTACCACCCGGGCATCACACATGCTCTGTACAAGTACATATGTATATAAAAAATTAGCTATTATACTAAAAATTCTTGGGAATGGATTTGCTAAAATTCTGAAAAGGAAAAATTGAGATGTTGCTCATAGCAACCAATGAGATTAAAGCTTTCACTTTCCTATTGCAAACTAGAGAATGAGAGCTAGAATTGGATTGGTTGCTATAGGCAACATCTCCACTTTTCCAAACCCGCAGCTTAGTAAACCTGACCCCAAGTCTACATGTAGTGTTACCAGTCAGTACAGTCCCCATTATTGGCCTTCTCCTACCCTAACGCACCTTTGTTTTGAGTGCCAGAGTCCTCTTGATACAATTGCTAGGGCAGCGGTTGCCAAGGTGGCACGTAGTTGATTCTTCAATGCCCCATTTTCGATACTGATACAGCAGACGGCTTAATTGCGGCTGTATCCTTATCGGAATGGGTACAATGTTGAATGTTCTTATTTCCACAAAGTACCTGTTCTGATCAGGGTTGGCTGTGGAGGAGGGAAGGTTAAGGTTAGGCTGTGGAGGAGGGAAGGTTAATATTTTGCTGCATAGAGGGGGCGGAATTAAGGTCAGGTTGCAGGAAGGGTATGGTTAGGGTTAGGATAAAAACAACGTGTCTGGATTCTTCGTAGAGACAGCAGTCAAGAGAACCACGCTGGTTCTGCTAACCGAAAACTAATGGCAGTCGTCACTTTTGTGCCGAAAAGAGATCTGTCACAAGACAGATCAAAGTGGCAAACTAAACCCATGCCACGGCAACCCCAGATGCCATGGAGTGCCGCAAGTCCCGGGCTGGTCAGCTCATGAGTTGCAGGGAGAGGTTGTGCTATGCCGACAAGACCTCTCACGTCACCACAGCGCAGCCTCTCTCCCAGGCACTGCTTTAGAAGCCAGCGTACCTCAGAATCCTCCCAGCAATAGTAAAGCGAAAGAAAGGGGATAGAAGTCTGAATAATTATTAGATAATAACTTAAGATATTTCTGTCCTGACTTAAATACTTATTCAATGGTTTTAACCTAACTCATTAAAAAATTAGACTGCTCAGTGATTATTTTGTTTTGGGGCGCATTGCAAAAATGATTGGGCTGTCAGCATGCCTCATAGTGAGAAAGTTTGATAAACCACTGTGCTAGGGGTATGAGACATTATTGTGCAGGAGAAGGGGGCTCTTCATTCCTGGCTTAGGGTATATATAGACTCCAAAATTACCCATTCTACTAGGAACAAATCACTCTGTTCCTGAGCTTCCAACAATCAGTTACTATGGTAACCACCTGTGTTGGAGAAAACATTTTTCAAACATCAGTTATTATAGTAAAACCAGGTGAGTGACAGTTGGAAGCTCAGGAGCGGAGTATTGTGTATCTGGTAGAATGGGTCATGTTGGAGGGTCTGTATTCAGTAAAGTGGTTTATCTTTTCTGAGTAAAAGCTTAATGCTGCTGCTATATCTGAATTTTATCCATTTCTTGTACCCTGCTGAAGTTCATCTGTCCCCCGTTCTACTCACAAGAGAGGTGGACAGAATGGATGTGATTTGTGTGTATAAAGCCATGGGAAATGCACAGTATGCTTTGAAGACTTGGGGGTATGATCAGTGCAAGCTGGAGAAAGGAATCCTGCTCCCACCAGGAAGTAATTAACAAAATGGCATAGAGAAATCACTAACAGATACACACACCTATAATGAGACCCTATCCGGAGTCTCCTCTCAGTAATAGATCACTGCCAGAGTAGCTATTATTAGTAAAGCTGGCTACACACTACGCAAGCTCTATGGCGACCTATGTAACGGGTACAGGTGCCGGGAAGATCACCTCGTGGTGACACTAGTCAATATTGGGCGCAAATAATTCACCTCTCCCGCCGGCTCTCTCCATTGCTCCTCCACTCTGTCCCCGCTCTTCGCTCGATCAGTTAACCATCTTTGCAATTTAGTGCCAGCAGGTTCACTGTCGCCATGTGGAACATAGCATCCAACATCCATATAACAATAAATCCTAATTGTTTCTCTTATATATAATTCAAGCAATATTAATTTGTGGAATGTAAAAAACACAGCAGAACAGGGCGTTTTCTTCACTTTGTTCCTGTGTTTGCATTACCACCCTCACTGTGTCATCCTTAATACACCTTCCAATTTAGAAATGTAAGCTCCAAGGAAGATTAGATACATCCCTCTAGAGTTTATCCAATTCCACTTACAACGATTGGAATTGGGCTACTTTTTTCGCTAGCCACGGGTTGAGTTATATTGGGCTTCTTTCCCCCCCCCCCCCTCTGGGTAGAAGATAAAGCCAAGTTAAAGTATATAAAGTGTGAACAGGAGGCAGGGAGTTAATAGGATTTGAATAGTGTATTAATAGGGTGTGAATGCATATAATAGCATAGTGTGCACTAGAGCAGAGGTTAATATACTAATAGGAGAAGGGAGATTACTTCAGTGAGTAGTGTGTATAAGTGTGCATATATGTAATGTGAATTGCAGATGGGAAGTGTGTATGTTGGGCTTGTTGTTTGGGCTTTTATGATTGGGTCAGGATTATTTTTAACCCATCAGTTGCTTGTATTATATTACACCGGTAGAGCACTTTGCTAACCAATAAAAACCAGCCAGGCAGGAGAGACGTCCACTGGAAAAACTAATACTAAACTTCTAATGTCGCATCATCTAATGCAATGCAAGGGAGAGGAGGAATTCCCGGCAGACAGGCAACGGGTATCGGAGGTACTACACATTCCTAACAGACAGCGTAATCTGGAAACCGGCATTACCGATATCTCGAGCAGTACCCTGCGAATTGGCATCTATACTACAGAACTGTAAGACTGTACATATTCTCTACCCTTTTATAATCTATAGGGGTTCAACATCATTATTTATATATCATTGTGGACAATATTTGATCTGATTACAAATATCCTGGACTGGTTATATCATTATTATTATGTTCCATTTCCATGTTTGATAAAAAAACCAGACTTTAAATATTTCCACTTATGGAAAAACCTAACTAAATAACATCAGGTTAAACCCTACCTCCTAGACCTGGTAATGTAACTAGGAGAACAGACACTGGCACCAAACAGACCAGATGGGCTCACACCAGATAAAGATCACTGCATTGACCAGTGTTTCCATCAGATTGTGGATTAGTAACAATCTCCTGAAAGCAGAATCTCGGCTCCTGGGTGTAATGTAAGTGGCTAAAGCCTCTATCTTGTTTGTGGATTTAAGTGCTCTTACTATAAACAGAGTTAAAATAATAGTATAATCTTATCAACCGTGCCTTCTACTAAGGATTAACAGTAACACAGAGTCAGGTGGAGAAATACAGATCTTATTAAAGACTAGATTACAAATTTACAGTGTATAAAATGGGAAAATAAACAGTCCACAAACAGAGAAGTTTTGTTGTTGAAATTATTGTTTCATGTGTATTGCTGTCAATTGCAGCTCCTATTTATAAGATATTATTATTAATAAATAATGCTTAATTAATGTTTTGGACCAAACCCAGAGTTCAAAAATAAGCAGCAAACAGATGGAAAGTTACAGGTGGAAACAATAATAATTGTTCAATAATTATTAGATTAGCAGTGTCTATTACAAGGATAGGGAGCCATTCAGCTTGCTGATTGGCTCCCTTAAAATATCGTTTTAAATCAAACATGCTGAACGATCAAATAATCGCACCAGAGCGTTTCTAGTGCGTTTATTTGACGTTTCAAAAATGTATCTGTACCATACACTAGAGCGATTATTTGCCCGATCACCCAATAATTGGGAAATCAGGCCGATAATCGTCTAGTGTATGGCCAGCTTAAGTCTAAATAATCCTTTGGGCTGAATCCAGACTTAAGAAGAAGCTTGTAATTAAGAAAGAAGGGTTACACCTGGGCACAACCATGTTGATTTCAGGGGGAGCCAAGTTATTTGTATTCTTTGCATGCAGGAATATATCTTTGAATTGCTTACTGCACACAGATACTGCTTATACAGAGACCAGCTTTACTATCACACTGTTATTTAGACTTGGGATAGGAAACATCACCTCTCAACTCTAATACTGATTGCAACAGATGAAATATGACTCCCCTGCAATCAACATGGTTTAACCCAGGAGTAACTGTTCTCTCTTCTCCTTTGCAAGTCTGGATCCAGCCCTTTAATAGTAAAGCTGGTCAGTATCTGTGGACAAAGTATTTTCTCTGCATGCAAAGAATAAAATTAATTGAAAGCCACCTAAAATTCAACATGGTTTTGTCCAGGTGTAACTTTCCACCTATTTTGCTCTTATTTTCAAACTCTGGATGCGTTGTTTTGCAAATAATCCAATGTTTTTCAAGAAAATCCTACACTGACCAAACACGTAGCAGCACATCGATCCACGTTAGTAACCCACTACACCTGTAAAACATCTTAACTGCATTTACCCTGAAGCAGCAATCGCATATACTGCTGGACTAAGTTAGGGAATTTACCCAGCATTCAGCCTGCTGCGGAAATCTTCCTCCTCCTCTTCCTCCTCATCCTGGTGCTGAGTGGATGCCAATTCTGCCGCCTTCTGCAAAGCTAGCTCCCCGAGCCGCTGGGCCAGCATTAGTCTCTTTGAGCGCGAGGCGTACTTAATAGCCAAATTCATCACGTTGTGACTCATGAGCTCTGCCAGCTCCATGCAGCGGAATTCACGCTCCAGTTTGCAAGACAGCTGAAAGAGAATGAAAGCGGTTGTTCAACCTTATGCAAGTGCTGACTGAACACCAAGTACACGTACAGCAATATATATATAATACACAACACAAATAAGGAGCATTATGTCAGCAGCCCGAATATTTTGAGCACAATTTTATTCCACGCCTTGTTTCCTGAGGGGAACAACTGTGTACAAAGGGGGCTAGATTTACTAAAGCTGCTAAACCAAATCGGATTCAAGCCAGCTAGTCACTCACTGTACACACATTGGAGTAACATACGGAAATCATTGGTCATCACAAATACATGAGCAAAACAGACGGAGAGAGTGTGAGAGATATGTCCACATCATATACAATGCAAATATAACATGTGGTTGAATTTATTTGCGTAGTTCAGGAAATTAAATTTCTGACCGAGTGAGATCTGGGGGGAAACCTGTGTGTACGCAAGCGACTGATGCAGTACATGAACACCGGGCACAGTTTTTTACACATTTATATTGTATTTTTATTTACGTTATTCTTTGCTTCACTATAGGTGTCAGCGTGTTCTGGCAGCCTTTTTGGGCACCGGGTCATGTTAGCAACTGTAGTGCAGCAAACACAAAATGTTCAAACCTTATGGTTACTACCCTGCTACCCGCAGCCCATAAACAGAAGGAAGAGTCATAGAGCCATTGGGCCTGATCCAGACCTACGCCAATAATACGCCCTTGTGCGTAGCGTATTTACGTCAGCAAAGCGGAAAAACATGGGCGGGCATAGGTCTGGATCTTGCCCCATTGACAGTAAGGCTGTTTGTGCCAAGGAGAAGGATGGGATGGACTCCCCTGGGCCCTGGTACTGTCTGGAATCATGGTGGGACACCCCACACTGCAGGTACTGATCCCTATTGTTCTAGCAGTCCAGGCTTTTGTTGGCCAGCATTAAAATTGGGGAAACTCCACACTGCTCATCACCCTTTATTTTCTGATACCAGCACCTGGCTTGTACAGCACTCTTTGTACAACCTTTTTTTTCTATTATTTATAGGATTTATTAAAGTTAATGTTCATAGACCATGCTGTAGCGCTATACTGTCTGTCAACATTAGCTACCAGTCCATTACTCGGATTTTATTTTCCTGCTCCTGTCTGCAGATAATCTGTCTCGTGTGTACAGGTTGCAGATATTTTCTTGCAATCGTACCAGCAGATAATTGTACAATTCAAAACTACAGATTATATAGTGTGTATGCAAGAACCAGTTACATTCCTTTATAAACCACTTGTAAAGAAAACATTGAATGGTTGCTCTGTCGCCTTAAAGTCTGTGTATCCAGCAGGACTTTATAATCACCAAACACTCATAACAAACAATAGCAATATACTGACCGCAAACATCTTCATGAGCAGCTCCTGCTGGTGTTTCTGTGCTTCAGTCTTCACATTTTCATCACATTCGTACCCGTTCTTACACAAATAGTCAAAGTGATTGGTGAAGATTTGAGATCTCCAATATTCCTCCTGGGTGAGGGAGAACATTCATCAGAGGCCGGAAACATTCTAGTCGTCTCCCCAGAAATAGCTATTCTCTGTGGGGTGTCATTATTCACATTTATATTCTATAGGAAATAAGTAAATATAGGCTACCAGACTCAAAGCTAAAATCCATAAAAAAAATAGCACAGAAATCAATACAAAAACTATACTGCAGAAAGAGATTACCTTGACTCCCCCTGCAATCAACATGGTTTAGCCCAGGTGTAACCTTCCACTCAATTTTTAACTCCTTAAGTCTTAAACAGGCCCATAGAGTTTAAAACACCATCTTTATGACCTGACCTATTACAATACATGTCCTAGTATAAGAAACACCTCACCTTACCCAAACCAGGCTCTCATGGCTATACCCCAGTTCTCAGAACTCGATCATGTCAGTAATTATTCCATACCTCCATCTGACCCTTCTCTGTTGTAGTTTGGCAGTAAGGAAGTTTGAAGGGCAAAATCGCCATCGCCGGACGGGGTAGCGTAGGGGGGAATCTTGATCCTTTGCAGGGAATACACCTACAATTGTAAGTCAAAACTATTAAACCATATTATTACACTTGCACATTAATATAAAGTGAAAGGGATTCTTCCAATCATCGTCATAAAACACATTCTTTCTGCAGGATGAGAATTTGAACTCTAAATTATTACTGTTTTTTTAATATATTTTGCTCATTTTAAATAGATCTTTCTTTGTAATTGAATTTTAATATGTATCGAATAGAGATGTATAATGTATTATACTGTCTTGACACAGATTTTGTGCACTGCAGAGTCCAAACATCTTTGTTTCTACCATGTATGTTACGTTTTTCAGGTTGTTGGAAGCAGCACAACCCACTGAAAAATAATCTACAAAGTAATTAATACTACGGGTGACAAATCTATTGAGAGTTTGGTCTCCACTCTGAGGTTATTTGAGAATTCAAATTAAACTGCTGCCTAGTAGTCAAGTAAGAATATATAGCCTTGTAAATTCACAGGGTTCCAAGTATATAATGTATATAATGTCATTATACAGAATGTAAAATAAATAAAAATGAAATAAAAAAAAATAATTTAATAATTTTATATTCTTGACAGTACTATTCAATCAAATGTAGGAGCGGGTTTTTGCATTTTTTCAAGAAAGAAAATCATAAATAGCAAAAATATTACTGCTAAACAATCACAGGGCAATGTGTATATTAGACACGATGAACCAGCTCCTGTGACCTGTTCTTTAGCAATGAGAAGGGGGTTATGGGTAATATGCAGTTACCTGTTACACTGTTAGGCCATGGCCTGAGTACTCTATTAACTTGTACTTTAAAAAAGGCCACGCTTGCTGCATTTCGCTTACACAGATAAATGTAACTATTCAGACCATATACATTGGCAAAACAAGGCACAAATACAGCCCTTGATCACCAACCTGAGCTGCTGTGGGTTCTCATGGATGCCCACCATCCAGTAGTGATCAGACTTGCCCTTGCAGTGCTCCCTGGTGTTACACACAGGTGTCCAGGTATTTCCCAAAGATCTGTTCAGCAGCCGCACAATGCCCTGGGAATCCATATAACACGGGCTGCCTGATCAGAGAAACACAAACCGGTCATTATAGCTGTGCCAGCTTCAACGGGAAAAACTTCAGGAGAAGGCGCCAAGCTGCCTACCAGGTGAACGCTAGATCCTCTTTCCTGTCAGTTTAAAGCGTGATATTAGAGAGAGCAATTAATTAATTAACTTTTGTGAATAGAATATTGTGTGTGGAAGGTGGAATAACCATATTTTATATGTGGACCCGTTACCAGCTTGAAGATGGATACATGCTACATTACCTATATTGCATCCTGATGACCATGCCAATTCACGCATACACACTGGCAGATGGGCGATTTTCATCCCTTTTTACCATGTGATCTTCTGACATCGTTCCATCATTGACCATTAAAATCGGATGGGATTTGCGACACATCGTGTTCAGACAAAGCGGTGTGAACACCGCGAGCAATCATTGCTTTCAGCCCAACGCTAATATTCCCCTTCTATTAGTTACCTGTAGACCATCGGGGGGATGCCCATTTGCTTCTGGGAATGGGTACTATAGTACCCGTTCATAATAGGAATATTCGTTCTCCGCACGGATTCACACACAATTAAGCTGTCCACTGTATCAGTGTCGAAAACCAGCATAATGGACTGACAACTACATCCTTTTCAAAATTAAGCAGAGTACACACTGGGGGTTCTTCAAGCAAAATTTTACCACTGTGCACTATTCCGTGATACCATAGAATCATTAGAAACAGCAATACAAGTTAGAAAGTCATTTTCATACACTCAACATTAATCTGACAGTATATGAGTATCACCTCAACAGAGCGGTTATCCTGACAACACTAAGGTTCACAGTACTGTTACACTGGCCTTCGCGTTGTTGATAGTCAATCAGAATTACACTAACCCTAATGGTCCCCTCACTGCAGCCTAACCTTAACCATCCCGTCACTGCAGCTTAACCCTAACAGCATCCTAACTATACACTAACCTTAACCATCCATGACCGTAGCCTAACCCTACACTAACCTTAACTGTCCCTTGCTGTAGCCTAAACCTAACAGCATATTTACCTTAAAGCTAACATTCAAATAACCATATACAAGCCATTCTGCTCTTCACTGTTCCAGGCATGTGCAGTAGTGTCCACATCGTTGTGATGCTACTGTGGATGGGCACTGTTTGGGAGTAGAATCGCTCTCCACAAAATGTCCCGAAACCTCCTAGTCAGCCCCCAGCCAAGTGAAGATGATGGGGAGTATACAATCCATTTCTATAAGCACAGATCTGCGATTACCGGATGCGTGCATTTGCAGCTCTGCAGACACTGCGATTGCACTGCTAACCACAGAAGTCTGGACCTAGTAATTTATTATTAATAATAAATAAACCCATGTCTGACAATAATTAAGTGTCCATTTTGATGAACTGTGGTTAGTGTTTTCAGGGAAAACCCCCAAACATGTTGCAATCTGTTATTTAATTACCAACAATTATTCAAACGTAAGTAAAAGCCAAAATATTGCGCCATATGGATTCCTCTGCCATCTTGTGGCCAAGACCAGAACTACATAAGTGTTTCAGATCCAAGACAGATCCAGGAGATCACAGAGGAAAGAAAGAGATGCTGTTGTGAATCAGGTCCTGAAGCCCCGCACCCAGTCCATCAATGCTACCATTCATAGTGTTACCATGAGTGGAACACAAATTATGCCATAAAGTCTCGTTCAATCCCTAGTAACGCTAGGATTACAGTATTGATAGGCAGGAAAGTGTGACTTGAGGCAGTGATTTAATGCAAACATGACGGTTTAATTGTTGGCTCTCTTGAGATACCAGGAGAAATATCAGAATTTCGCAAGTCTCCCGGATATCGCAGGAGAGTCGTTTATACTGCTAAAGACCCATAGACCGTCCTCCTGTGTGTAAAAGCAAGTCTAGTTTGCCACAGTCAAAGAAAAGCTTCAGGGAACAGGCTACTTTCTTGCTGCCCTTCATTTCAGGCTTTTCTTGATGACAGTGGCTGGTGGCTTATCATATATTTGCAAATATGTGTGACAGATGTTTCTGCATTTTATGTTACAGATAGAAGGGTATAGTGTGTTACTGGTAATGGCAGTGTTGTTGGGACATTCTCTATCCTGTGTATATGTTACAGATAGAAGGGTATAGTGGGTTACTGGTAATGGCAGTGTTGCTGGACATTCTCTATCCTGTGTGTATGTTACAGATAGAATGGTATAGTGTGTTACAGATAGAATGTTATAGTGTGTTACAGATATAATGGTATAGTGTGTTACTGGGTAATATCAGTGTTGCTGGAGCATCTTCTTTCCTGTATTTCTGTTACTGGCAGAGTACCCTGGCCTTTCATGCACCTGTCTGCATTTACCTATAAATTGATCTCAGCAACTTCCATTTTGTGTGTTTTTTTGATGAAACAAGCTCCTCCTCTTACCTTCTGCGCTGAATCCGAGCCAGGACAGGTAGCTTTTCTTAGACAGGGGAAGGGGGTCTCCATGCAAAATTTGCTTCTTTCGTTTACCAAGCTCAAGCAGTTGTACACCTAGGCATTGATCCCCATCAAATCCTGTACCTGCAGATGAGGAAAATGGTCAAATAGGTGACAAGACCTTCATAAAAAATGGTGGAAAGGGGAGAGGAAGTATTGTCCATTGCAAACAAATTATATTCATTTTAGTTGAAGACAGTACAAAATCCTAGAATTTGCTCTTTAAAAGAATATGACCAAATAGAATACAATCAGCGTAACATAAAATGATCCTCTTCTAACAGTATGAAACACTGAAAGGACAGTGTAATAGGGGACAGGTACTAAGAGCTGTTAGCTGGGGTTTACCTCTGCCATAATTTTACGTTCTCAGGGCCGGATTCACAACCCCGTACTTGATGCACATACTTTCTTAATTTCCCGATACTAGCTACTACACATGCGTAGTAACTATTTTATGTAACCTACGTACCGTTTCGTTACGTAGACTGCGTATATGCGGTCTTAATACACATGCGTAGTAGCTAGTATCAGGAAATTAAGGATTTATGTGCATCAAGTACGGGGTTGTGAATCCGGCCCCCAGTTTGATTTGACATTGTTTGGTGTGTAGCACTGTTAAAGTGTTTTGTTCCTATTGCTTCTATGTTTGTTTGTATTGATGTTACTCAATAAAAACAGTTCACATTTTCTTCTTGTCTGTCATTTTTCTTTTCATATTTTATTCCACTTGCATTGTATAATATTCATTTTGTTGTAACACGATCACCTGCACCCAAGCTTTCGCCCTACACTTTGCCTACATTTAGATTTGTCAATAAAGATAAATTTAAGTAAAAAAAGGCTGTAGTAAAAAAAAAAAAAAAAACATTACTTGTGCCTTTTTTTTTTGAAAGACTTGTGCCTTTTTTTTTTATTATTGAAAGCTTTGTTGAAACAGGGCATAGACAAAAAGGGACAGAAACATGATGGACCCACCTCTGTGATAAACAATGATAATTTGCTCTTCGTGAGCAGCCATGCAAACCACGGGCCCAAGAAGACTGAAGATTTCCTTCTGAACGCCACCAACCGTGAAACAGCGAACCAACATGGCGCTGGTTGCGCAGGCCACCCAGCCCTGGCCTAAACACACCGCCTGCACATCCTCTTCCTGGGGCATGTCCACCATCCAGTCCTTACTCGTGTCCCAGGAGCTAAAGTGCAGACACTGGAGTTTGCTGTGCGGAGAAAGGAAATAATGATCACGTTGAAGTACACCATTTCTACATATCAAACAATGAACCATTTTATGCCAACAAACAAACCAAATACAATATCGGAATTCTGCGCATTCACTAGCAAAATACCGAATACGCTTTTAAACAAGAAAGATATACAGACAAAAACACTTCCCACAACAAACATTAGAAAATTCTGGGCCGGATTCACACCTAAGAAGCAGTCGCTTCTTAGTTTTAGGGTACAAGTGAAAGAGATTTAGGGCGGGGGTGGGTAGCGGCAATGTCTGTGCGGACATTGCATGGATTGTTAAGGTAGCCCTATAGGGGCAGGACGGGGATCTCTCTGCACCTAACTCACACCGGATCCGTGAATACGGTCCTCTATTCTTACTTCTTAGTTGGTATTGGACAATGTCACAGCCCTAGTTTAACACTAAGGTAACTTTACAGAACTTTAAGTGATAAAATTAGGTAATGTTATTGTATTATTTTAAAAACAGGAACATGGCAATAAAAACACATTGGGATTTGTCAGAAAGAAATGTTGATATGTGAAACCCAAACAGTTGTACATATTCCTTATAAAGAAAATGTTTTAACGGCAAAAGGAAAAAAAGTTTTTCAACATACGATCAGAAAAAAAAGCCGTTAAACTGTGATTAACCATATATTTGAGTTGGAGATTGAATACATTTAAATAAGAGCATCAAATTAGGTGACCGTTGTGTATGAACAGATCATATGAACATATCAGAGCTCAGAAACAGATCAGGGTATAGTATATATGAGGCTTAGGTTAACCTGTGGCTGTACAGCTGCTGTAAGACTAGGAGTCCCAGCAAGCGTTGTAGAGTATCAACTATGTTTATGCTGTTAGGGATGCTGGTTTCACTAGTCTCGCACACAACAAGGTAAGAGAAATTTAGAATATATTTCGAGGTAGACATTACATAGCATTCGGCAACCTCAGAGTGAGCCATGGAGGACCATTCGTTACCCGTCTCTCCCATGCAATAAAACCACTCACCTTGTCAGCTCATCAGTGCTTACACAGGCCAGCAACACGGCCTCCTGGGAAAGATCCGCTATGGTGAAGTTTAGCGTGTTTGTCAGGTGCATGGCGTGGTGTACGGAGGTGTCGTGAAATTCAACGTCTATGGCGTTGTCTTGCTCATCGGTGTAGCAGCGGATAACGCCAACTGAATTCCACATCTAGGGAGTAGACAGGGGTTGAACACAGCTTTCCATGTCTAATGGAACACATCAGTTATCAATCAAGCAATGTCCCATACCAGGGCAGGGCATCTAAAGCGTACTATCGGTGAGGTCTCCCAGGCTGCAGTGTTGTAATGGAGGATCAAGGCCACCTTCAGAACTGGGACACACGCATGGCCACACCCCCTACATGAATTCAACGGGCCCCCCGGACCTTCACTACCATTTAGCCAGTGCACAGGAAAACTTCCCTGTGCATTGTAATAATGTAATGGCCTTGTAATAAAGGCGAGCCCCAATCAGCTGTGGGTCCTGGAAAGTAGTCCCGGCTGCCCCCCCCCCCCCAATGGCAGTCCTGATGGGGGCGCCAGTAAGGACCAAATCCAAAATGTGGATGTTTTCTGTAGTCTGCGCCACTACTACCACGCTGGAAAACTTTCCGATGGTAAGGCGGACAAGACGAAGGGAGAAAGTGTATGCGAATCACACAGTTAGGGCTTGGTTATGCCACAATTACAATTCTCAGTTAAGCACCGGCCTAATTTGTCATAAAGCCTGTGCGTAACATATAATGTAGAGCAGTTCTGAATACGGAAGCCAGTATGCATGAGGGGCGTGGCAAGACACGCTTACGGAACTCCGCTATGGACGGAGTGCCAACCGCAACAGCCTTCTAGATTTATTCCAAAATATTTTAAAAATGACTGATTCGGGGCTATAAAGCACTATTTTTTTTTTTGCTAAATTTAGTTCCATGCAATGTATATTTATAATACAAGTCACAACTGTATAATTAAGGGGTTCTCATGCCAAGGAAAGTTATTAGTTTCTAAGGAGAGAAATATTTGCACAGTGCAATCTAAAAATCATAGTATACATTATGCGAGTGCTGGCGTTATCTTTCCAGCTTCTATCCTCCAGTGTAGCTCACCATGAAGCGGTGCATAAGATGTGAGGGGGTAGAACCAGGCTGGAAGGGCTTCTGCAAAGGTGTGGGCATGGGACCGGTGTAGGAAGGTTTGGAAGGAACATAAGGAAGGGCTTGTGTGGTGGATTGGTCGTCGTCATCCCCTTCAGGCTTGTCAGCGTCGGTGGATTTCAAGGATGGAAGGTCTGAAACATAAAAAATACACATTATGGGCCCGATATGGAAGTAGAAGCAAGGACAAAATAAAATTGAGGAACTGCAGAGGTTCTAGATCAAACTCAGGATCCCATAATGTGGCAGTTCCAAGACCATCTTAACTAATGTGGCCCCTGCATGTCTCTTGGATCCAAGCTATTTAACTGTATGCATAGCCAAAGGTTAGGAGTCCTTTTTCAGTATAAAGAGTTTGGAATAACTTTGTAGCAGAGGTTATGCATCATTATGGACTAAAGTTGGCCATACACTATATTGATCAGTCACACCAGGAAGTTCCCCGAAAAATATCAGCACCACACGCCTTTCCTGCTGTGACAATCATTGAGGCTGGTGAGGAATGGCGGCAGAGATTGATGTGAGGCACGTGTAGCCAATCAGTGCTGAGAATGGCTGCTCGAACCTTCTGACAATCTCAACACCGATTGGCTACAGTGGCCTGTCAATCTCAGCACTGATTGGCTATATTGACCTCCTGAGAGATTAAAGGTTGTAACTGGTTAGGTTGCCTGCTTTACTTTACAAACAGATCCCATCATTTACGAAGCAGGTTTATAAAGAAACAAAATATACCAAAAATAAAAGAACACGATACCTAGGGAGTTGTCATCATCGTCCAAGATGCCTCGGTTTCTTACACGATTAGAAATATTCAAATTATCGTCTTCATCTTCATTATCCACAGACGCCTGATGATCAATCATATCGCTGTTCAAGAAATCCTCGTCTTCGCCATCATCCCCATCAAAGAGATCGTCATAATCCTTGGTAGTAGCGCTCGTTGTCTGGAAATAAAATAACCAATCAGCTTACAAATATAAGGCATATGTTTCACAAAAGATGTATCCAGCGTCCAAAGTAAATTTTGTGTTAGAAATATAATCTAGGATAGATATGAGAGCGCGAGAGAGAAAAAGAGAGCAAGCGAAAAAGACAGACCACAACTTTAGGCTAACAAAGGTCAACATCAAAAAAAAAAAAAGCACCATCTTCAGGTTATGCGCACACACTGCTTTAAAATAATAAGCAGGTCGTTTAAATGATTGACTGACTATTCATGAATAAGAACAGCACGTGTCTGCTAATTTTAATGATCAGCAAGGCAGCATCTGCAGTTCAACTTAACTTGTTTTTAACTTTAATTGTACTATGACACAGATGTTGCTTGTTCACAAAAAAGTGAATTACAGATAAAAGCTGCAAGTTTACCATTACTATCTGTTCTGTTTAGAAAAAGGTTGCATGCTGAAGGCCTGAAGATTTTTTTTAAGGGACTTTCTCAGCAATTTGGAATCATAAGACGTAAAGAATAGACACCTCCAATAATTTTGACGACACCCCCCCATGAGAATCGAGCTATGTTACCTTGGTGCTGACAGGCTTGCTGTCACCTTGGCAGACATTTTCAAGCAATCCCAGATTACCCTCGTTGTCAGTGTAGGCTACTTGAGGTAATTTGGGGTGCCATGCAAGACCACATATGGTGAAGCCCTTCTCATGCTTAATTCTGAGGAGAGATTAAAAAAAAAAAAAAACAAATAAGGTAAGAAGGGGGATGAAGGTGTAGAGAGTCTGGGCAAGGCAGGGAACACCATAAAAGGGTAGCAAGCACTAGAGAAGTCTTGTGGGTGGGAGAGAGCAAGGCGAAACATAATATGACAGGTATCACAGCACATTAGTATCCTCTGCACCACGTTTAATTACCTTTCCAGACACGTTTTGCTGGCCAGATTCCAGGCCACAATGCATCCATCAATACTGCCAGCCACAATGTACTGTCCACATGGAGACCACAGCACCACGTTCAGAGGCTGAGATACAGGGAAACAGGATTAGCTAGACACATTTTGCTTTCTTACTCACCGCTTAAATATGGCTACAGAAGAGAATGAGCAGAAGGATCAATAGGAAGCTGCAAATACCCAAAACAGTTATTCATATTTATTTTCATTTAAAAACTAAGTAAAAATAAGACCAAAAATAAACAGAACGTATAGTAGAAAAAAACAAAACAATGTTGGAATGAAAGATACACAGCTGGACTAGTGTCTAGTGGGGTTGAGCAAAAAGTAGTCACTGACTGGTTTTATTATAAATATAAAGATTAGAGCCCACTTTGCGGTGTATTTTTAGATGGTTTTAACACTCAGATGGTTAATAGGATCTTTGGCCAAGTTAATGACAATTCATCAGATCGTTACTCTGGAAAAATAACTCAAATTAAGGTTTTCAGTTTAATCATGTGTAAAATGCGAATCAAAATAAAGACCAACTATCACAAGCTGGGAAAGAGCTTATTACTGTAATTAATTCCTTGACGTACGTCAACGCAAGAAGAATGTGTCTGACAGGACAAGGAATAAGAGGCGTTATGTGCGGCCAAAGAAAGGTTATGTACCCTTCATGCGGTCCCACGCCCTCTCTCCACATTAGTCTATGCAGTGAATGGCTCTCAGCACTCTGGCTGGTGGATGGCTGGAGCTAACCACCAATCAGCACTTACTATATGGCTGCCAGTTGAAAGGCACAGAGAATGCAAGGGGGCTCTGATTGCCCTTTCTGTGTCTGCCTCTCAGGTGGTAGCCCTATGTACTCAGCAAGTGGCCGCACACTAGATGGAGCTCTGGAGGCAGCAACCCAGAGGGCAGATGTCCCCTTCTCAGCCCAGCCACTAAGAAAGTCCTATGTATGTATACTTATACAGGATCACAAGTATAAAGTATAAAAAGTAATTTGCGTATTAAAACGATGGGGATTAAAAGCACAGCAAGAAACATGGGCAATTTAGATCACTTATGACCGAATTCAAAAATAAGTAAGAACAGAATGTGCGTATTTTTAAACTGAGCATGCCCAGAACTCAAAACTACACACAAACACCATGCCGAATGATTCACAGATAAGAAAGCTACTTAGGAATGATTCATGCTTGAGAATGTAATGACTTCTGCATGCATGGCTAGAGAGGCAAGACTCTTAATGCAACTGAGCAGAATTCGCGCTACTAATGTACAGTATGGGCGTTCCGTTAGACTTCGTAATGATTCATAGTTAAGGCCTTGCGGAAACTAACACACGCACGGGAAAAGATAAGAATGTTCTTAAGTTGACACCCACATGGTTACCAGAGACACAAAGCCTCATGCTTTTGTTTGTTCAGCATACAGCTGCTGTGTGATTATAATGAATGCATGTGTTCACTTTGACTGAATCAATTAAAGACTCATTTATTAAAACTGCTGTTATGTCACCATTTTGTGTTTGTATTAAATATCCTAAATATATGCGCGATTCTTATTTGGGGAACAAAGCCGCTCCTATATATACGCATACGTAGAAAAGAACATTCTTAGCTCCTAATAAGGCAGGGGTGTGGATAACATTTTTCTTTAATATTTGTGAATCATTCTTACGGATCTGGGCTGTGCGTATATTTAGGATCGTTCCTAAATTCTTTCTTAACTGTAAATCGGGTCCTAAGATACCAAGACAAGGAATACAGTAAAGAGAAACTCAGCCTGTGAGAGAAGTAAACGATAGGCATTAGGGCACGTCACATGGAAGACTCTGTAGCGTCTTGTTAAGAAAAGCCAATGTTCTAAAGCACCAATGGAATAATGTTCTTTGCAATCAATATTATACATGTTACTATTATACGTGTCAATACTTTGACACTGGGAAAGCAATAACAGCTTCGCTTCCAAGAAAGGAAAATGGAGCTCTCCCTGCTATGAGAGCTAATTATAAACTTTGAACTGAATCCAGAATTATGACATGTGGACATTTCCAACACTGTGTAACGGATCCATAGCTTCATATGAGAACCCACTTACACCCCCAAATATGCTAATAATAAACAAATCTCACGGCCCATCACAGGTCCAGGAATTTCCCGGGTCTACCCTTCAGTGTTTTAAGGGTCCAACGCAGTTTTTTTAAAACTGAAAACCACATGGTAATAACCCAGGTGATGTGAAAGCGGTATTAGTCTTTCCAGCAAGTTTTGTTATCTAGGTCATATATCATTTGTCTCGTATAATGGTGTGTATGTAATAATCTACTGGGCTATTGTCACAATACACAGACAAATAACAGCTGATAGAAACAAGGGGGTTACTATTACAGGGCAAAACTCTAAACCAGCATCGCATAGCATTGTAAGCCCTGTGCAAACTGGCCAAGACATCAATGGCTTCTCCATTGTCCCAGAATGATACAAGACAGTAACGTATAATAAATGGTTAGCTATAATCAATACACGATTCGTGCATTCACTGCAGATTATTAGTATTTGTTGTTTTGGGTTTGTTTTTGTAACAGAAAATTTATATTGGAGTTTCATACATTCATTTTTGTTTAAAAACCAAAAACAACAAAAATGATGTTACTTATAAATCAGATAACTGTACAATGGTGCATACATTTTAATTAAAAACAAAAAAAACAGGATTGTTAATGGGTAATGAATAAAGTTTCTATAGTGGATACCAAGCTACTCCTTAGCATTGTGTTAAAGCAATCAGAAAACTGAAGAATATCTATTGAACAAAACTATTATAAAGGCTGCAATGCTCACCTGAGTGATAAAATGATCAGCTAGAGTAAGATTCATCTTCCAAGTACCACGCTCATAAAACTGAACTGTTTTATCTACTGGAACTGCAAGCAACTATAGGCGGCAGAATAAAGGAAATAAAAAGAAGTGTTAACAGCAGACACACTATACATCTAACTCTATAGAGC
>WWET01000539.1:167226-190546 GCA_011038615.1 Limnodynastes dumerilii | reverse complement strand
GTGAAATCAACATGGTTTAGCCCAGGAGTAACTTTCCTCTCTTATTTTAAGCACCTTCTTAAGTCTGAATCAGGCCCAATGTCTTGTTTTCTGTAACAATTAGGCCTGATCGTTGCAGAGTAAACACTTGCACAATATCAAATTATATTCTAAACACTCATTAATCGTGTGGTACCTTGCTTAGGCTCTATGTAATATTATTATTATTATTATTAACAGTTTGTTATATTGCATATTACATAGCACTTTACAGAGAAAATTTCACATTCACATAAGTCCTTGCCCCTTTAGAGCTACATACTATGGTCCCTAACATGCAGATACACACATTAGGGTTAATTTATTCAGTAGGCAATTAATCTATCAGCATGGTTTTGGTGTGTGGGAGGAAACAGGAGCACTCAGAGGAAACCCATGCAGACACAGGAAGAACAGGGAGGAATCAAACTTATGACCTCAGCACTGTGAGACACAAGTGCTACTCACTGAGCCACCGTGCTGCCCTAAATAAATCAGAGGATAATTTTGTGACTCTAATAAACAGTGTATATAAAAGTAGAAACATTTCATATTCTAGCAATTTGATGGAAATAATAGGCAAATAAATTCATGTTTCAGACTTATTGACCTTTTAAGAACTTAATAGAATATTCTACATTAACATGTTTGAAATTTTGGGCTTGATCTACAGTTGCATGATGGAGTAAATGTAGTAACTTACTATGCCTGCAAAACAAATGAGTCCTTGGGCCTGATTCAGATTTAATATTGAATTAGGCGAGGCCGGATCCGCTCCTAACTTAGGAACTTAATGGCACTACATAGGCTACCTTAAGTAAACGTGCATATTTTCATTGTTAAGGTTCTGTGGCCGCACCCCACCAGTCTAATCTAAATACACCTCCCCACCCACTTTTCCTTAAATCACTATGTACCTATCTGGTACATAGATTGTGTAAATAACCTAATATGCATGCGTAGTAGGTTATTTTTAAGAATTGCAGGTTTCTGCATACATCCCTAGGAACAGATGTAGAAGCATCCATAATTGCTGGGCCATACATGCCACGCATCTCCACTCACACAGATAAAATTCTTACAGCCTTACCTTAATACTAAAGTGCACAGAAAATGGTGGCAGTTCAGAAGTTTGGAATGGTACACAGAAACCTTAAACACCTATTCTGTACATTGTAACAAAAAGAAACGCAAACTTGCGGTTGCAAGTGATAGCGCATGCGCCTCAACTGAAAGGTGTTGTGAGGTTTCTTTTAGTTTGGATGGGTCGTTCTGTATTCCATTTGGGTAGTTGGATCCATGCACAGAACAAAAAAGCAGATGCGTTTACCAAAAAAATAGTTGGCAGCATATAAAGCACCTCAAGCTAAGAGTTTTACTGAGCTTGCAATATGCAGAACATTCCTACATTTCCTAATTAATCAACTAGGACGACTATCACTCTTGAAAATACCTATAAGACTATAAAGCAGCTGCTTTACATTTTAGAATATAAAACTAATTTTATTTGGCATAGAGAAGTATAACAGCTTAAGCAGGTTTAATGCATTTAGAAAAAATAACTGAAGTACCTCTCTTTGGGGTAATTACATTTTTATTTAGATAAAATGAGATTCAAGCCTTATTTACAGTGTACATTCCCCTGATATATTGTGATATTAACTACCAAATGAAATGTGAATATTTATTTTGTGGACGTGATTAAGTTTATTTTTAATTGCATTAGCAATGAAAAAAATCCAGATTACTAGTTAGATTACAAGATGACAGTATATTTAAGAAACAAAGTTCCCCAAAATAGTAATTTCAAGATGGTCTTAAAAATTTCACAAGGGATAAAATCCCTGAGATTTTGTAATTTACATAGCTTTGAATCAAAATGCAGGAGGGTTTCTCATGGGGATTACTAAAAGCAAAATGTGATTTAACATTTGGGGGGCTGTGCAAGGAATATAATAAACAAGGTTTTGCACCTCACTGGCATCTTACTAATCTTGTAAGAACTTGAGTAGTGCTTTGGAGTATGCTTTTGCAAAATCACATTGGTAAACTGTATGATGATTTTTTTAAGTTTTAAAAGTGACTATAGTTTTCTATAATAATTATGGCGGCCGCTGAGAATTTATATTTGGGGCTGGAACATCATAAGCTTTTTAAGGTCCTATGCAGTAGTATTTGGACTGTGTTTGGAAATGGTATTGCCTTTTCTACCTTCAATTGCAAAAACATTTTTATTAACATACATATATTTCTATGATCTTTTCTTCATTATTTCAGTTCCAGACCTCAGTCTAATCCACTAACATACTGTAATAATTCTATGCTATGAAGAAGTTTCAGGTCATTTCATTAATTTATTATGCATTGCAGTTGCAGCCACAAGTAGACATGTGGACATGGATGCTCTGCATATAAAATTTACTACAAGGGATCAAGTGGGCTTGATGATTTTTCAACAAATAAGCCCCACATTGTTAAGCATGTACTAGTTATGCATGGCTGAAACAATGTATAATTTAAGTATTAGCACACCTGAAATTTTTTACTAAAACACGCTACCTATTAAGTACCAAATGGTCATGGGGGAGGGACAGGCACCAGATAATCCAAGGAATTGCAAAAGTAGGAAAAGGAAAAAATAAAAAATGTCAAATTATGCTTTGCAGCTACCTGTTCATCAAACCAGAAGGACCTCTTTTGAAAAGTGAACAAAATGGTAAAAAAAAAAATCATTGATAGATAAGACAATGCAGGGTCCTTAAAAAATTAAACTATGGATGCTCTGCATATAAAATTTACTACAAGGGATCAAGTGGGCTGGATGATTTTTCAACAAATAAGCCCCACATTGTTAAGCATGTACTAGTTATGCATGGCTGAAACAATGTATCATTTAAGTATTAGCACACCTGAAATTTTTGACTAAAATACGCTACCTATTAAGTACCAAATGGTCATGGGTGAGAGAAGGCACCAGATAATCCAAGGAATTGCAAAAGTAGCAAAAGGAAAAAAGAAAAAAGGTCAAATTACGCTTTGCAGCTACCTGTTCATCAAACCAGAAGGACCTCTTTTGAAAAGTGAACAAAATGGGAAAGAAAAAAAATCATTGATAGATAAGACAATGCAGGGTCCTTAAAAAATTAAACTATGTATTTAAAATGTTTAATTATTTTTAAAATTATTTACATTTTTAAAAACTTTTTGTATGTTATTTTCAACAAAAGCTGTTTTTAAATTTTTTTTCTAATTCAACATACTATTTTATTCTTTAAGATCTCAACACAAGAAAGGTGATAAACTTTAATGTAAAAAAAATAATAGTGTGTTTCATTATTATAGAAATTAATCAAGTACAATTTTTAATTTAAATTTCATCTATTAAAAAGTAATGAAGAAATTTGAATTAAACTGAGGTGTCCTTATCATGGATGACACCAATACTTTTAATCACTTGGAATGAGACACAGATAACTAGAAACATTAGTTACTGTACTAGTATTGTGTTAAACCAGGTGGTCAAAGACCTCCTCTGGTATATCTTCACTCTAACCACTTGAATGTGATGATTGGTGCAGCATATCAAATTCAAAACAACAGGGTATCTATTCCCAACACTCATGATACCATGTGCAGAACTTGCCAAAGAGGGATTTTCCAAACCATGGTCTGGATCCAGTCTTAAGAAGGAGCTTGAAATTAAGAAAGTTACTCCTGGGCTAAACCATGTTGATTTCAGGGGAAGTCAAGTTAATTGTATTATTTGTATGCAGGAATATATATTTGAATTGCTTGATTCGCACAGATAATGACCAGCTTTACTTTTACACTGTTATTTAGACTTGGCCTGGGAAACATGACCTCTCAACTCTAATACTGTTTACAACAGATGAAATATGACTCCCCTGCAATCAACATGGTTTAGCCCAGGTGTAACTTTCCTCTCTTAATTTCAAGCTCTTTCTTAAGTCTGGATCCAGCCCCATATCTGTAGTGTAAATGACTAGAATATAATTGGCATTGCTACGATATTAAAAAGTGCTTCTTATTCCCTTCAGACAGATGTGTAATACTAGGTACACTACTGTTAGGTACAGGCATCTCCTTCATGTGAACAGCAGTGTGATGCAAGCCATTCCTCCCAATGTCCTTGATAAATTGATAAAAATTCCTGGCGCACTCAAGATTGTTAATTGAAAGGTATCAAGTGAGCAGCAGCCCAAACGCTCTACTGGATGCAGATTATGCAATATTTCAAATCAATCATTTGCTCATAAAGATGAAGGATGTCTGTGCACTTATTCTAACATGCAAACACCTCATAATCTGAGAAGCTTCTTGCTAAAAAAAATCTAGGCATACTGTTAAAAAGTGAAACAATTAAAACCCACATTTGCATACATTCCAGGGCCTCTTCCATAGGTGCCATTGTTAAGGATTGGCTGAGAGGGACTTTATTTATCTTGCCAATGAGAAAGGAGTCTATTGTTTTAGCGGTGGTAAGGCCAAAATCGCTAGTATCTTGTGAATAGACCTTCCATTATTTCTGGCAAATTGAACACATTTAATGAGAAAAATCAGAGTCAGATTTGTTTGTGAAAGTGTGAATAACTTTCTTGTACTTTGGAACCTAGTAAATACAGTGAATTGCAAACTGATGGAAACATTGCAGAAAAAAAATAATAAATTGCCAGTTTTGCCAATTCACACTTCATTAAATCCTCCCTGTGTATTTGTGTTATTTTTTTTTTTTTACAGCAATTCCTATTATAAACCACGACCATTTACAACTGCAGGTTTTAAGAAAGTCAAATTTAGAAAGTAATCCTAAATAAAATAAATATCTTAATATTAAAACTATGAAAACAATGATTTTGTTACAACAGGTGTAAAACAAATTTGTTCAGTTGTACTTAACAGCAAATCATCCTTTGTACTAAATATTATTAAACTTAAAGATCAGAAATGACTTTAAGTAGGCAAGTAAAAAACAGAAAAGTACAGCAAACAGGAATACTGGTATCTGATACTGATTCTATTTGTAGTATACCATAGCTAGAAGTGAAATATGACCTATGATTTCAGATAGATTGTGCAAACTATTTTAAGTCACAATATCACTTTCCATTCCTCACTTACACCTGTGTGCAATTGTGCTTTATATACTTTATATTACTCTATTGGATTGTTCTTAATTCTCCCCTTTGCCCCATTCATTGCTTCTGCTGCTGTTTTCCCCCTCTCTTGCCTCCATCTATATAACTTATTCAGTTTTTTTTACTTGTGCGTTCATATAATTCAGGTTTTTCTGTCTCTAAAGCAATTTGAAGATTTACTGAATTTTAGTTCACAATTTTATTTAGTTTTTAGCTAAGAAAGGAGGATCATAGGAGTCTCACTGGGATATAAAAGTGGTCACCGGGCCTGATCCAGAGCAACGCTCGCAAGCGAGCGTACGACGATCGTATGCGAATTTTCGGCCAAAAATTCGCAATGCGCATGCCCAGTATGACAGCTTCCGGTCGCCCGAGCGTCATGAGCGAATAGCGGGCGTATCGTTAGCGTATTTTTCGCTCATTTGCAATTGGAATATGTTAAAATCTGACTAGCATGGGGCCCTTTTTTTAGGGGCCCCACCACCCAGAAGGTAGCTTTGCTTGAATAGTTACCCTAAACGGTGGTACTGTAACTGTAGCTTGGAAAACCATTAAATTGTAGATGTATATAAAAATAACTGACTGTGAATTCACAACAATGTATTTGTGCATAAATGCAGTAAGTAGTATTCATTGTCTGACATTCTGCTTGTTAAATAGGTCAATAGACTATATTTTAGCAGCCATAAACAGTACTTACAACAGCACAGAATAAACATTTTACCAGTTAAAATTTAGCATTTATTGGGTATCTCTCTGAGTGCTTGAATGCTCTTGTTTTTGTCATTTTCAGTTACATGGGTAAGACGCCAAAACATTTGCACCTGCAAACATATGAAAACAAGTTTGTTCCTATGGCTGTTCTTAAATTTCAAGGTCACTAATTGCCATTAGAAAGTGTCAGTAAAATAAAGGCATATGAAAGTAAGTGTAAATAAATACATAAGATACACTTTTCATTTATATTCTTCATTCACAATAACTAATCCACTTTACAATGCTAGAATTTTAACAAACAATGTCTGAGTGAGATAAGGTACAGGACAAGACAAAAAAAAAGACCCTTAAAGCAAAACTCCAAAGCAGGGTAAGAAATTCCTCTTATATATGGTGCCAATCACCTAATGAAGGTTTTTTGTCCTGAGAGGTGTCGAGTTTGTCTCAGCCCAAGCAAAATTTGGAATGCAGTAATTGGGGAGTGGAAGTTCTAAGCACAAAGATCCATAAGAAAGTATTAACTGTGCCTTCTGATTGGTTCACACTCACATATACCCTTTACAGCTATTGGAAAGTGAAAAAATGTAAAAGCTGCACCATATTATTTGGTAATGTAGCCTTATATGTTTAACTACAGCCTTAATGTCATACCATTAAAATGATTTCACTTACTGGTATCTTCCTTTGCCAGTCAAAACATATATCTAAAAGAAAAATATCTTATATTGTATGTTGAGTTTCACTTAAACACAGTTGTAATACATTCAAAACTATGCTTGCTATACGCTGGAAATATAACTAGAAAAGTCCAGTGTGCTTTTAATTGGAAACCCAACACAGTAGTGTTAACATAAGAGCAGATTTATGGTCAAGGTACCAAGTTCAGTAGAACACAAATTTTATTTTTCCTTCAATTTCCTTCAATACCTTGTATTGTCACCCTTTAGTACTTGTCACTTTAGGCTTATATGTTGTTTATCAATGATCACCAGACCATGAAAAGCATCACATGATGCACATAATAAAAATTCCCCAGATTTCTTTATAGACACATTCAAACTTAGTGCCAATATGTGTCGGCAGTATTGACTTTTTATAATGACTTCAATTTTGTAGGGTTTGTTCTGCGTCTCTATTGCTGATTTAATAGTCCCACCTTAAAAATCAAAGAAACAAAACGAAGGCATAAAGGTGAATATAAATATAGTGTTTTACAGGTTGTCCTGAAGACTATCCATATAGTCTCTAAGTTCACGTGAATCCCCAATGTTCATATCTTGACAAACCCATTTTATATTTTCTTCATTTCCAAAAATGACTGCATTGGTATATGGACCCCCTTCTTCAGGTAAAATAGTAGTAAAAGATGTGAACTTGACCCGTTTTCTTTTTGAGCTGCCTGTATTTAGAGGCTCATTTTGGACCTCTTTCTCATATGCGTAATCTGATGACCGCATAATTTGACTATATGGATTCTTTTGGCAACCTCCATTGAGAAGGCAGTTGCTTTCTTCAAACTGTGACCTTCGGTCAATCATTGTAGTGCATTCTTCTGCTGGAAGAGGAGTGTCTACTGGATTTTCCAACAGTTCCACCTCATTTCCAAGCCATACCCAGTCATGAGAATGAGGAATGTTGGCTTGATCAGCCACTGGAAATCTTTTGTGTCTGTATTTCCAGGCAAATGCTACACAATTAATTAAAAATACTAGAATTGCAAGACAGAACACACAGAGAAGGGCATACATGCCAATTTCCAAGTCTGTGAGACCTCTTGAAGATTGTGTAAGTTCACTTTCCTGGTTGTGTCCTGAAGCTATACGTGTAGGAAAACTAGTATATGGAATAGGAACAATATGGCCATCATTATAGTTCTTTTGATAGTCGACTGGAGAGTCAGAAGTTGAATTTTTGCTATCCTCAAAATTGGCAGCAGATGATCCATGTTTTGGCCACTCATTCACTGCTCTTTCTTGTTCTGCAACTTTCTCAGTTGCTTTGTTTGTGATTTTCTTTAAATCATCATCAATACTTTGAATTTCATTCATGTTTCCTTTTTGGTCAGAGTCCTTTTGCCCAAATTTCACCTTGATAGTTCCACTGCCTGTGGCAAGACTGCTTTTACGTTTGGACTTCTGGCATATCTCACTAATACCTAATTCTAACTTTATTAAAGGTCCTTGGCCTTCCCCTTCTGCAACTACAACAGGCCAGTTTGATAAAGGATTCTGGTATGTGGATACCACCATCTCATCCAAAGAAGACACCAAAATGGAGAAGTCTTTGCTTTCATAGATGTCCAGTGGAGTTATTGAGCCATCACTAAACAGGGTCCACACACTGATAACGGCTTCCTGCAACAACAAAAACAGATATAAATCTTAACATTTTTATCACAAAAGTGTAGACAGTTGACAATAAATCTGGATTATAAGAATGAGCTCTAAGCATGTCTATAAGCTTAAAAGAAATTAAAAACAGATATAAATATAATATTTACTAGTCATTTAATTTGGCTGGAACTTCAATTATGCACATGAAGGAAGGGAATCTTCTTTTGGTTTACAATGAGTTACTATTTATGTATTGACTAGATGATACTTTAATAGAACCAAATTTTCACTGTATTCCATCAGAAATTCTAGACTTTAGTCACTGATTTACGTACTAATGTTTTTCTTAAATAAAGCAGCACTCTGTTGAAAGTTATGTGTTGACAGATGCACACAGTGTTAGTGCCTTGGGGCCTGATCCAGCGTTACGAAAATTCGCACGGCGGGCGAATGCGTACGTTCGACCGTGCGAATAAACATACACGCCCCTAACACTCCCCTAGTAAAGTACCTGCTTACGACGCCTATACCCTACACTGGGTACGACCGTCGGCCGTACGAAAATTCGCACAAAATACGCTGAGCGTACGGGCTTAGCACGCCCATACTGTACAATTTAAATGGCTATCCCCGCCTCCCTGTAGTAAAACGGGCGCCCAGGCGACCATCGTACTGAACGCACGCCCATCGAGCGAAAAATTCGCTCACAATACGACCGCTATTCGCTCATGACGCCCAGGCGACCGGAAGCTGTCATACTGGGCATGCGCGCTGCAAATTTTTTACCTAATTTTCGCTTACGATGAACGTACGCTCGCTTGCGGTCGTAGCTCTGGATCAGGCCCTTGGTACTTATTCATAATGACTAAATAGCTGGGTTCTTGTGATGACAAATTCAGACACTGACACATACATCATAAAAGTAACAAACTAATACAAATATTGATGAATAGCAAAGATCTTTTCTGGTCTTGTTTACATTATAATAAAACATATTTGCTGATTTTCATTCATTAGCTACATTTTGTACAGTATTTTCAGTTGCCTGTCATTATCAACAAATAATTGCCAATTCATGAGTGTAAAGCCAAAGCGGTAGAATAAAGAGTAAAGAGTGGCACACTGTACAAGTACTTCTTTTGGTCTGCTGTAATATCAGTTTCAGGTATAGTAACAGGTTGGGTTGACAATGTTTGCATATATTGTTGTACGACAATGTATAAAACCCCAATGTAGTTTTCTAACACAGCATGGCTTCTGTTAAATTTAAAATGTAAATTTAAAAGTTTTAAAAAAAATGTAAATTTAAAAGTTTTCAATAAAAACAAATGTAATGGATTTCTATGATACAAGAGGAGGGCCTTTTGTTCAAGTAATTCTAGCTGCAGTACCTGCAATTACGTCAACTCTGTCATAAAGGGTCTACTGATCTGTGAAAAGTCTCAGAAAACTGAACTGCAATGCACACAGAAGACTAGAACCCAACTGCAGAATTTTTCAAGGACAATTTGGAGCAGATACAATTGACCGCAATGTCTTGTCGTGATGCTATTGCATTGTGGATTTTATGTTTCACCTCATAGAGGTGAGTATTAATATCCGCATAATAGATGGGAATTGGTCCACTTCACGCTATTCCTGTCTTTGCGGTCAATTGAATTAGCCCCTTTGAGCAACCTCTGTCTATAGAGTAAATGTTGTAAGCGACACATGTAATATGAATAAAATAAAAAATAAACACAATCAGGAAAGAAACAAATGAAGATAATGAGGAAGATCCAGTCCCCTTCACGCTTTACGTGTGTGCGAGGGTCTGTAGGTATGCTCCCGTAGCGGAACTGCACGCCCCCTACAGTCTCCGCTGTCGGTAGGAAATCTGGACATTTATGTGTCCAGATTCCTACCTTAAATTTTACGACTAGTCATAACAGGGTTCCCCCGCCACAAACCCTTCATTTAAATGGCTATGCCTGCCTATATGGCGGGGGTAGAGGCATCGTAAGTGAAGGGTCAGCACCTTCATCGTAAGAACTAACGTACATAACTACGTTAGTACTTAGTACTTGCGCACAGGGACTTGCGCTCTGGTGTGCACATGCGCAGATGTTCCCTTACAGGAGACTTATGCAAATGACTTGCGTAAGTCCCCTCTCGGCCAGAGTTCAGGATCTGGCCCAATGACATTATCTTATCCCACTGGCAAAATGTTCTCCCCTATGCACATTTGTAATATTTGTAAATCTTACCTGTGACAAAATCCTGTTGAAACCATATGGAACGTGTATTGTTTTTTGTTTACAGAGCATTGCAGGAATTACTCAGATGTTATCACATGCACAGGAAACAACAGGGAAGGAAGGTGTACATTGGGCAGCATATATTGTGTAAGCAATTAATCAACATGTATGACTTTTGTTGTTGTTTATTGTTAATATCAGTGGTTGAAGTGAAAAACTGGGTGTGCAGATTCAATGGAAATGTAAAGGAATGTTATTTTATAGAGCCAGTACATCTATAATAATACAATGCATTTGTGCATTATTAAATGTCTAACATAACGATGAATTGTAAAACTAAAATTTAAAGGAAAACTATGTCAGGTTAGTTGCCTAACTACAGACCCTCAGCAACAATAAACATCACTTATTACACAACGTCCTCCTTATTTCAACACAGTGTACATTTTATTATTTTTGGAAATTTTTCTGAATAGTTTTCACAAAATAAACAGATATTTATATTGTTTGTACATTTTATTATAATAATATTTTGCATGACTTTTTATTAGGAAGCAAAATAGAAAATGGTTATACAGCAATTGCTATATGGTTGTGGTCCAGGGCGCTAATAAATGCACACTGCTTCTACAATAGTCCATAATGAAATATAAATGATCCACAAGTTATGGAAAAAGATAATGTTGAGTTTAACGCTTTACATTAATCTGTGGAACTGTAAAATGACTATGCTATTTTTACAAATTAAATGGCTTTATTTCCTCTTTTGTTCCCCTTTAATAAATAGGACACACAAGGGTTTAAATATTCCTAGTTTAAAAAAAATACTCCTTGAAGTGTTAACTAATGAAGAAGAGACCAAATCCAGACTTCCTCCAGACATCTCAATGCTGAATATCTGCTGCATCCAGGCTTCAATGCAGGCAAGGGGAGGCATAGACTAAAGTTCTGTTAAGTTCTACCTGAAAACTTCCACGCCACCCTCACTTAATAAGGGGACATAGCAAAGTCTGGATAGTAAAATTTATATACCTCCTCCTTCACAATTTTGTAAGCACTGTACACATTCCCCTTTACCCTCTCCCCCAGGTCTGCTCCCCTCTCTCCCCCAGACTTCTATTACAGAGGCTCCAGATCTGTACTGAAAGTATGCTGCATGTGTGTGCACACCCGTGAGATGCAGGTGGAATACACCCCTCTTTTAGGTCTCTTAGGTCAGGATTTGGTCCAAAGTTATTATACCTTTTACATTCAGTGACACTATTCATTACATTTTTTTTTTCTGATTTTGTATGTCAGGGACCTAAATGGAGTTTTTTTGCTAAAGAGAAATAATGCCTAATTACATGTACATACAGTTGTGCCCAATTAAACCTTTCACAAAAACAGGGAAAATTAGCAAAACATGGTGGACCCACTTGTTAGGGAAAGTTGAATGGGATTTCAAATATCACAAAAATTTTGTTTACTTACTATTTGGCAGCTTATGGCTTCCTGCAGAGATCAGACAATGGAGCTGCTGTCGCCCATTCAATGTCTTACAGAAATGTTAGTTGTCAGTTAAAGCCTTATCAAAATCAGGTAAAATTCTGCCATACATGGTAGACCCACCTGCTGGGAAAAGTTGAATAGGGCTTCAGAAATTATTAAAACTTTGTTTAGTTACCAATTAGCTGCTAACGACTTCCTGCAGAGATCAGACAATGAAGTTTATATCACCCATTCAGTGTCCTACAGATAGATTATATGACTCATCCTGTGAATTGAATGTGTGATGTTAGCTCCATTGAATGATTAATTTTATTTATTTTTTGTAAAGTTATCATTCCTGCAGCAATTGACTCTTATACTCAGGTTCTAACTCCCCCTGTGGCAGTCATGGCCACAGGGGATGTCATGTGCTATATGTATATATACAGGGGTTGTCATGTGCGATATATAATCATGTGCTATATTATTATTAATTTTCTGTTACTCTACCTGCTTAAAGTAATGCAGAATATCACTGGCTGTTGTGGTTGTAATGATGACTCTTTTGTTTCCTTTACTGCTTTGTACAGACAAAGAAAGGCCAGTGATGAGTTGGACTCCCAGTTCTACAATTCCTACCCGATCATCCAACACTGTCACTGTTTTCTCAGCAAGAATGGAATCAGACAATGGAGAAAGGACCTAGAAAAACAGAAATAAAAAAGGAATATAACCTTCAATAAAAAAGTATTGGGGAAACATTAGAAAATAAAGGGTTTTTCCAATGAGATGGCAGTAACAGTACAGTTAACAAATAGTGTAGGCAAATGTTCATAGGTAGATTGAGGAATTTAATAAGCTTGCCTGAAGAGGGAAGTTTTAAGGAAACACTTGAAAGTTTGGAGAGTAGAGGATCGTTTTAAAGGGAGAGGAAGGTTATTCCAAAGAGGGGGGTGCAGACCGGGAAAAGTCCTGTAACTAACAATCAGAGCATTTGTTTAGTGTAGAGGAGATCTGTATATCCTATGCAAGCTGGTATATATCTTAAGATGAGGATATGTATGCAGATTCAGTCTTATTCATAACTTTGTATGGTACAAAGAGAATTTTGTATTTGATTCTGTAAAAAACATAGAGAATGACAAAGTAAACCAGCTCTAGAAGAGCATTTTGCTGGTAAAGTCAGTATAGCTGCTGTAGACTGTATGGATGAGAGAGGGGGTAATTTTATAATGCAGGAGTCCAGCAAGGAGAGCATTGCAATAATCAATGTTTGAAAGGATAAATGCATGAATGCATGACAGAGATATTGCAGTATCTTGTGCACGATATTTGCATATTCTGGAAATGTTTTTTAGTTGTATGTAACAGGATTGTATGTGGGGAACAAAGAGCACTTGAAGCCAAGGGCACCACCTAGGCAGCAAGCTTGAGTGGAATGGATTACTTAAAAAAAAAATAGAGAGGCCAAGTGTATCAAAAGTGTCAAAAGCAGCAGAAAGATCCAGGGGGTGTGGGTTGCCTCTGAAAACAGCCCTTTCTCAAAGAGAAGAAGCAATTTATCGGAAGAAAATAGATCCTACGGCAAATGGTGAGTATGGACCTGACCCTAAGACTCCCTTTCTTGCAGCCTGACCCTAAGGCTCCTTTCCCCTGCAGCCTAACCTAAAGACTCCCCTCCCCTCAGTCTAACTTTAAGTCTCCCTTTCATTACCCTAACCCTCCAAAATCCTAACCATCCCTTTCCCGTAGCATAACCCTAAAAATCCTACTCAACAGTTGGTTCAGCGGATCTGAGGTGGATGCGAAGGGTCCGTAGTGAGAAAGGGAGTGAGGCAAATGTAGGCAAGTCTCTCAAGCAATTTTGAGGGGGATGAAAGATGGGGAATGGGCAAATAATTTGAGGGAGAATAGTGGTCAGAGCTAGGTTTTTCAAAATTGGAGTGATTAGTATGTGCTTGAATAAAGATAGGAAGATATCAGTAGAGAGAGAGAGAGAGAGAGAGAGAGAGAGAGAGAGAGAGAGAGATTTCAGATTGTAGTTAAGGTTGGAATAAGCAGAGAAGATAGACATTAATTGACTTGTGAAGGTACAGAATCAACAACACTAATAGCAGGGTGGGAAGAGAAGAAAAGAGCAGATACTTCCTCTTCATTTGTGGGTTGGAATGAAGGCACAGTGCCAGAGTGTGGAGGAAAGGGGCTGAGCAGTATGTTAGTTGATGAGGAGGAGGAGGAGAATGACAGTTCCTGTCTGATCTTTTCAATTGTATTTAAGGTACAATGCAAGATCTTGAACACTGATGGAAATTGATGGATTCTGCAAAAAATGCGTGTTTCATTTCACTTTTACTACTCAGTATAGCATCTACAAATGTTTTTTTATTTTTTTACAATATAATAAAAAGCCAACCATGGACACTGTGTAGAAGAAAAATAAAAAGAAGTTTTGAGTAAATACTGTATAGTTCAGAACAATCCAATGTATTTGACAACTAAATAATATTTTAATTTAGTTTATCAGTGTTTTGTTACTACTATTTTATTGATTTTTGCTTGCTATAATTACAAATTGGCGGTTTATTTTTTTACCTTAATTATGTTGTTTTTGTTTTTTTATTCTTATCAACCTATACAAACATTAGATGTGTTTGGTGTATCTAATATTATAAAAATCTTATAAGGTGGTTGAAGATAAGACTTTTCACCTGTAGAATACTAATTCAGAGAGCCTTTGCTTGCTGTGTGCATTAAATTGAGGCATGATGTTAGCCTTATAACGTATTCCCTGATAGATACATATTATCACTAATATATCATTTTCAATGATACATTGAGTCTGAACTTTAAACAAACCCGACATCTTTTTGTTTTTGGTAATTTAACAGTAATGTTTTCGACTGCTAAATAACAATTTCTTAATTCACTTTAAATATTGCCAGAATGAACAGTAATAGAAAGAAATTACATTAATTTATATAATTCCTCTGAAGTGTGGGTGGCATTTCATCTCCCTAATTTTGTACTGATTGAGAGAAATCTTTATATAATATAATTTCTGTGTCCTATGAATGAAAGTAATCTGTGCTCTTTTCTTTTTAGATTGCCACATAAATTAAAAAGTCATGAAATAATTTCTACAAATTTTTTTCAGGGCAGACACATACCCATGACCCATACATATTTTTCAGGGTTTTGTTGTTGTTTATATATTTTTGCAGTGAATTTAAGGTGCATTTTCTATATGTTCCATTTAGACCCCCCGGATATTTTATTAATTATTTCCTCGGTCATTTGTTATCATACTTCCTAACGACCTTGCCCTGATGCCCTGAGTACAACCTGACAGTGGTCCAAGTAACACCAGTGGTACTAGTACCACTGGTTGAGAACCCCTGCTCTAAAGTATATAACACACGTACTATTACCTTCTGATAGCTATTCTAAATTGTTAATTAACACTACAATGTGAACAGTTGATTACTGAAATTCTGATAAACTTGTTGCATCTTTTCAATCACAAAATATATATTGCAAACCAAAAAAATATATTCTCTTTTAAAAACAGATGGATTACAGTTTGAATGATTAAGTCAAAGAGCTAATGGCAATCCAGTGATACTAAACAACATTTGAGGCAGCTGGAATCTAACCAGTTCGATGTATAGATGAAGTCTAGGAAGCAGTGACAGTGCATGTTAATTAGTGTATCAATATGAGAGCTAAAAGTTAAAACTATTATATAGTTAGATATTGGCTAAATTGCTGTGCTTTATTTTTATTTTAGTGCAATTTGTATAAAATGAAGAGTATGAGTATGATTTCTTGATCAACTGTAATGGATTTTCAGTCCACACATACTTGAAAATAACTTTGTACATAAAGGGGCAGATTTACTAAATGGAATAGTAATAATTCTGATTAGCCACATAAATTTACATGAGGCATCTAGGTAAGGGCTCCACTGTCTCCCTGCTCTCAATGGAAGACAATTTTAATTACATTGGGGTAGATCCAGAACTAAGTGTGTGCGTACGTATTTTAGCGGTGCGTATTTTTGTACACGTAAGGTCGCTACACTCCCCACGGCACACCCCTTGCACGGATTTCTCAAATTTACGCGACCCAAACCCTACCTTAACTTTTCCTAACGTAACAGAATACGTCCGCTAACGGGCGTACAGACTACGCGAACGTACGCAGCTTAGCACGCCCATACTGTACACTTTAAATACCACCCCCGCCTACTTCACGTAAAACACACGTATTGTTCACTAACGTAAATTTGGCACGCCCACACGTAAGTATTTACGTTTGAAATACGTGAATCACCCATACGTTTTAAAATACGCTACATGAATGTGCGTATTTTCTGTGGTGCGCATACGCAGTGCGTACAAATCTGTGAATTTACGTCTCCGCCACACGTAAATTCACGGAAATGCGTAGTTCTGGATCTGCTCCATTGAAGCTAAGCCAGTTGATGGAAGGTAACAAGAATCAGAATAGAATAAATAAGAGTCTTAAAGAAACTTATGTGACCCAACTGAAATCCCAAAAAGATATAGCTTCTACTCCTTTATCACATGATATATGGGTATAAATGACTTGTACAGCCAATAAGAAAATCATTTCAGAAAAATATGAGGTCACATTCCATCGACCCCATACTAGAAATAATGACAACCTGCTATAGGACATAGATGTGACATCCTGCTATGAAGATTTGTGGAACATTAAATAATGGGTCCAACATTCACTCTAAGGACAATTAAATAAGAAAGGTCTGATATTGAATAAAATGATCTGAATGAAAAAAAATTGTGTATGTGTGTACATTTCTTGACAAGTGGATACCTGGATTCTCTGTATAATTCAAAATTATGGCGTTCCTGAATTAGGATTGAGTAAATCATTTTATCTTTGTATGTAAGATTTGGTATAATAATATTTATTGAATTAAACTATTAGTAACCATCAAATGGCATAACAGTTGTGCAATTTAACCTTAGACTATGAATTTACATGAATGTCTTGTTGTCATAATGTCCAGAGAAATGGCAGATGAATCATGTCCTGTTTCTTACTTAAACAGCTTGTATGTGACTTTTTGGTTTCTTAACTTGTCAGCAGAAGTCATTCTATACAATAGAATATTATATTAATAACTATTTTTTCCACTATATATTTTTAGCATTTTGGTGACTAAATTACATATGCTGTGACCAAACACAAGTCTCAATTTACAGTATAATTTAGTGTTGTTTGTTCATAAACAAAATTGTATGTATATGTGTATTTTTATCAGTATGCTACATTTTTACCTGTACTGTAGTTATTCCTGGTTCACGTCCTACTAGAACTTTTCCTGCTTCCAGAGTGGCAATTTTTGATTCTTCGACTTTCATGAAGTCGCTGACAAGGTCGGTGATATCAAATTGCCATTCAGGGCCAAGCATGTATGTCAACTGCCCACCAACATCTGAAGACTCTGCAACAAATTGTGTGAACACACGAACCATGGCATGCTGGTACTGCAGGGAACATCCACGCCCCTTTTTCTCATCATCCTCTTCATCTTCGCTATCTCTGGTTGGTCTATAAAGAGATAAATTAAGTGACGATAACATGCATTTCTCTTTCTTTACTTAGTGCATTTTAAAACTCTGTATACTTTATCAGTAGCTATATTTAATTTTTTTTTATATTTAAAATACTCTGAACTATTTAGATTCAAACAAGCTTAGATGTTTAAACCAATTGATTGAACAATACAATATTTACATGCATGCCTTTTTACTTTACAGTGGCTCAAAAAGCTGATTTGAGAACGACTTATAAGATTTTACATTCAGACATTTTGCCATATGTTTGCTAACATATGTACTACTGGTCCCATCAATACTGCTGTGAATGCTGTAAACTTCTGCTTGGATATAGGTTTTACATATGCATGTCCATTTCCAAAACAGAGGATAGGCAGGACTTTAAGTTTAAAAGTAACTACCATAAAGTGCCTCAAAACAAACTGAAGTATTAAATTTTACATTGACAATAGATTTGTACTTTGTCAACAGTAATATATGTTTTGTATTTTTTTTGCCTTTAACACACAGTAACAAACCGGGTACCTTTCTTATATACAATATTCTATTATACTATTATTAATGGATTGATTAGAAATCTTCTTAATTACATTGCTTTCCCTAAAGTATTTCATAGATATTTCAACTAATTAAAGCAATACTTGTCTATCTTCTCTGAATTTAATCTTGATGTGTTTACTTAAACTGAAGAAAATAGCAAAATTGTTTACCTTCAAATTATTAAATTGTCAATCCCAAAATCTCAAAATTTCAACAATGAATTAACAGCCCAATTTCCACTTCTAATACCTTGCATCTCCTCACTACTTTCCACCTTGAGATAAATCACACAGTTTAGACACTGAAGGATCAGGGTCAGATTTACTAAAGGGCTGTTTGTCCAGTGGTTTGAAAATGCTGCACATTACTGTTGTCAATAAAAAACCACCATGGATGTATGGTTGATTCTATGTAAGTCGCATGCAAATCTAAATCCATTGTCATTAACTTTGCTAATACTGTAAGCAGCAAAGTGATATTGTAAAATGTTTTGTATTAGCAATTTTCTAGGAGTTATCTGGTTATCTTTGCTTGGTGTCTGATAATTCTTGTTTTTGTTTTTTATTTATTAAATGATTGGATTTAATTTTTTTTATTTTTTATTTGTAAATTATTATTTGTTTATAAAATTTTTATTTATATTCTGTTGTGTTTATTTATTTTGTGTGATTGTAGTATGAGTGGAAAACACTTGTAAGCCCCATTGTATAGCAGCATTGCATGCTAACAGTGATTTCGGAAAAATCACCACTCATGGTTTTTGGTCTTTGGTATGTGGTTTGACAGTGGTTTTGCAAACTGATGCTTAGTAAATCCAGCAGTTTGCATGGTCTTTCATAAAAAATGGTGATAGCGGTTTGAAAAGTGCTGGTTTGGAAAAGTTTTTATTCTGGCAGCTTTATTGGTGGTTTTACGCTTAGTAAGTGTGGTGGTTTCAAAACCACTCGAAAAGCAGTGGTTTTGCAAACCTGACCTTTAGTAAATCCGGCCCTTACTCTGTATACACTATTTACCACTAGTTTATCTTGATTGTCTATCTTGTTGACATTGAAGTTCATCCAGAGTTTGAAAGTAAGGGCAAACAAATGCTAGTGTACAGCTCGGATAAACTGTTTTGTAATGTGAGCGGCGATTATTAATTTTTAATCTTTTACATGCAGGGAAAATACTTTACTTTTGAACATAGAACTCAATTACTGAATAGCTTTATGATTAATCCATGTAAAAAGAGTTGAGCTAAAAAACTTCACCGTTCAATTTTAATTCTGCTTTCACAATTTATATTTGCCTCCAGCTGCAGCTCAACATGATACAACTCAGGTCTACACCCGCACCTAAACAAAAAAAAGTGCAGCCGAATCAAACCCATCATTCACACATTACACAACACACTCACCATTTACAGTAACTAGAAACTGGCAACTAGAAACAAAATGATGATTGCCATCAAAATGGAAAAATCGGAATTGACAGACGGTACAAAGGTGTAAATGACACATTAAAGTGCATTATATTGATCCCTATTTATGCATGTTAAACTTTTATTTCTCTTAAGCTCTCAATTTAAAAGGATTGCTTAAGACCAGAAGCTCACCTGCACCTATCACATATGCAGGGTTGACGACTTTTTAGAGCTTGCGGGAGATTTGCCGGCTCTCCCGGTATACCGGGAAAACTGCCCAAATTTCGGGAGTCTCCCAGATATTCCGGGAGAGTCGGCAACCCTGCACATATATGACAAAAAAGACCATGGGCCTTTTATGACTTTTTAGAGCTTTCCTCCGGGAGATCCTAGATCCTATGTAACTAAAAAGACCATGGGCCTGATACAGATTTAATATGAAATTCCGTACGTAGTTTCCCCAATAAAGGCTAATGTGCGGAATTACTGATTCACAATACCGCACACAGAAGAGCAGGGCACTCCCTCTGCTTTCCTAACATGGATTCATGCCCTGGGGGCAACCATAAACACACAACACTATGCTTGCGGAATATAGGATCATACATAAGGGCTAAACCCAGTCCTTACTGCAAGATTTCAATCCCAGAGGCCACCCACCATACATATCTCGTAAGGAGTTCCACACAGAATGCAGCATCGGGTGGCTGTGTGCCGCTGGAAGTACAGGTGCTGCATATGAATTGACTTATGTCAATTGTGTACGTAAGTTAGCGCTCTGTATTAGTTCTGGATTAGTTCATTGCAAATACACATCTGTAAATATATATATGCAATTTTGCATAACATGGGACAAAGAAAGAAAGAGAATGCTGCATTGTGTCTCAGCTGTTTCACTCTTTGCATAGGACCGGATGTGCAGCTCAGCTTTTCCCCCTTTGTCTGTGTGCTGTCAAAGTCAGTGCAAAAAAGGGATCATTATGCCTCATGATATGTACACATCAATCTGAATTACTGCCGATAGAATTGGTATCAGAAATATGAAATGCACTTAATTCATTGGTAAAATTAAATCTCTAAAAGCAACTGCCATACGGCTGGTCACACAGGCTGACTAGTCTTTCCTGTTACAATTGCAATCATAATATAATTAAGTCTTCCTTTGAGCCACCAGTCACACAGAGGTTTCATCACCGAAGAGTAGATCCATATTGTCACCTAAAAAATAAACTGAAGCCAGAAAGTCTGGGAAACGCAGGAAGAGCATACATCACACACTGTAGGGATCAAGAAGATGATATCATCAGTAAACATCTGCAGCTGCTTCAAAGACATTCTCTATTTTCCTCCGCATAGCCCCTGTGGGTGACCCTTTATTTTGACATTAAACTAAATGTAACTGCCAGCTTCACTATTATGTATAAAATCCTCTCTCCCAGCCCCATTGAGCACTGGTATCGTCCAGACCTTCCAGTCTGTGCCTGACAAATTGCTGAGTAGTAATTAACCACTGCTGCCATATTTTAAATGGGTAACTGTGCATGACCATGAAAAGAACCAACAGGTTCGACAATCCGTTATTTTAACCATAGCAGCTTGGATCAGATTTTGTCTGCTTTTGCATTCTGCAAATGTGCACACCACATACTTGGAAAGCCTTTTGCCTATCCAAACATAAGTGTATTTCATCTACCAACAGAGAGTCTGGGTTGCAATCACAAGTGGGCATGACTTGGTATTACACAGTACTGTATAGGTGTACCATTTCTCTGCATATCAATGCAGATTTTTAAATCTCCAGCATTATCATATTTTTCATATACCCCTGTGCTGTGAATAATATCTTACACTATTACTAATCTATAGTTTATAATCTATCTATAATCTATATTACATATTACACATATGACATTGCAGGCACAAGACTAACAAAAATCAACTTTAAAGATTCAATCTGGCATCTTTATTGAAATTGATAGAAATAATTGTCCGAATTTAACTCCAGAATTCAGAGATGTAAAACAAAAAAGAAGTTTAGGGTTTTTTTCTGCAATAAATAGCAATAATTACAATCCTTACAAGAAACTTTATTGTCTATTTATAAACATAAACATCTTTCAAGCAGGCTCAAACTACTGTTCTTATGGAAACAGAAAAATCTTAATGACATATTCCTTTGATAACATTTCAAAACTAAATAATTAATTCTGTGTCTATTTTTTACAGCGTTATTTTACTATAATTATTTGCATTTAGCTCATCTATGCAAGTTTATTGATTTTATTTAGTCATGTTAAATCATCCTTCCACTCACCTTTTATTGACAGAGACTGGAATCCTCCAGCCCTTGATCTGGCTCAGTTCAGTATCAGATATTTCTATTTGCAAAGGCAGACGTGGAGCCCACACAGTCACTTCCAACTGGGTTGTTATGTGTTGGTATGTAAAATTTACAATGGTGTCAACTTTACTTTTCATTTCTTTGCCATTAACGAAAATGGAGTCACATTTATCAGAAACCTGTGAGAAAGACATTAAAAAACATTGCAATTATAATATTTTTCAGTATCTTAAAATAGTAGGAAAAGTTGCAATAGCCACAGTGGGCAGTACCAATAATATTTAATAGACATTGGACCGGATTCTCAGTCCTGTATTTTTAATTTTACATGCATTCTTTTACATTTAGAGCTACTGCGCATGCATAGTAACTCCTTTACGCTATCTACGTAACATTTCTTTAGACCGTGTGCACGCTCAGTAGCTCTAAACGTAAAAGAACGGACATAAAATTAAAAATACGGGACTGAGAATCCGGTCCATTTATTGGTGAGCATTGAAACTACTTCAGCCTTGCTAATTTTGTCAAAAATGTTTAATTTGTTTTATAAATTAATCACTGACAACCATAATTCCAAAATAGACTTTTAAATCCTGTAAAAAGTTTATTGTAAAGATAAAATGCACAAATATAAATTTTTAAGGAAAATAATTTTTCTTTCATATTTTTGATGCAAATGCTTGCATCACATATGCCTAATGCTCACTTCCAAATGGTAAGAACTCTGCAGACAAAATGATTAGATTTTTAGTCAAGTTGAATAAGTGGGCAGAACTAATTATTTTCTAAAGAGATTCATTTATCATTGCTGCCATTTGAAATATACTTTGCAGAGATCAGCTTGTCTTGTTTAACTGCGAAATGAAGCAGATCAAACCATTTTAAATAGAAATCATGGGAATGGTACACATAAGGAGTTAAACACCCATAGAGAAAAAAGATGAAATATACATTAAAGATCTTTTTCAAAATGATATTTGTCATTTGAGGATATAAATAATGATTCAATTATTTTCATGTAAGTTGGCTGTCACACAATAGACGCTCATTATATTCCATTCTTCTTCTAAAAATAAAAATGTGCTCTTTATGGACCTCTTATAGAAACAGAAGAGTAGGAAAAAATAGATACAATATTCTGAATGGCACTTGTATTCTTTATTTTTACAAAAGATTTTCTGCACGTTAAAAAGTGATCTTGTGGGCAGGGAGAAAACCAAAGTCATCCTAAAAGTATAGCAGGGTCACCTGTTGTGAGCCAAAACTGTTATATTTTTATTTTAATCAGAAACTATTTCCAAGAAAAAAAGGAACACATGACACTTAACACTGGATTAGTTTAATAGGGCCTGATCCAGACCTACGCCGATGCGCTGTGCTTACTAAAGTACAGCGTATCCATGTTGATTTTGACGGACACTCCCCCTGTGCGGGCGTATGGCCCCTTCCTTACACCGGCTGAAGGCTACCCTAACTTCAGCCGGCGTAAGGAAGGGGCCA
>WWET01000539.1:146514-158368 GCA_011038615.1 Limnodynastes dumerilii | reverse complement strand
TTGTTTTCATATATATATATATATATATATATATACACACAAACATATATAGAAAGTTAAAGATATAGATTACTGTGAGGGGGCGGGGCTTAATGACATCATTTATGCAAATTGTGTCATTAAACCCCATCCCTCTCAATCACTCGTGTAATTTCTAGTGTTAAATGGGATGGGCAGGGTTTGATGACATTATCAAGTCCTGCCCATCCCTAGTAACTCTAGGGACTACAGATGTGTTTGATAGTGGGTCGGTGCTTGCGGGAGATTTGTCGGCTCTCCCGGGATACTGGGAGAAGTGCCCAAATTTCGAGAGTCTCCCATATATTCCGGGAGAGTCGGCAACCCTGCTATAGCGTGTAGTGTGTAGCCAGCAACAGATTCTGTCTGTCCTGTCTAAACTATATGATTATTACATTACCATTTTTATACCATTTTGTTGAATCACAGAGCAATTGTATAGGCTGCCAACTGTCTGCTGGTTTGTCTGATCATTGTATAGTGCATGGCAAGCTTAAGTCAACACTTGTGTCAAGTGACACATATAGAATCATCTTGTTCGCACATTAAGTAAATAACAAAATGATCAAATGAAAACAATCCAGCAAAACATGGAGATGATCATTTATAGTGTAATGTGTAAAATCACTTGTTGCTGCTATTCATTTTTAGGACTTTTTTTTCTTTTACTGCTTATCACATAACTAGTCACATGGTTAGTCAAGTAACACCAATACAGTAAAGTATTACAAAAGGACCAGTAACCTTACATGGCTACATATGTCCAAGACAAACCATTCTCACAGAAGAACCTGTTGTATACAGAATGTCTTATATTAACCACCCACACACATATTTATGTTTAACAGTTTTCATCACAGAACAGCTAAACACACGGCACCTCTGAGGGTTACAAAGCTATTTTCCTCCAGAAATTTCACATACTGATGTGAAAATACTGTATAAAAATTGAAACAGAGTGCTTCCAACATAACCTCCAAAGGAATTTTAAGACAAACATCACAAACTACATTATAGATATACTGTAGAGATAAACGACTGTCCTGAGCTTGTACAGGCTCTGCTGTTATTATTTCCGTTTGATAAGAAGACATTCATTTTGTTGGCAAATAACTCAGGTGGTTCTCCATATATTATACAACTAAATGGTATTCTCTATGTCTATGGACCAAATGATTCAGGAACAAACATAAAAATAAGAATACAATATTGTGAATAAAAACCTAAATGAATTAACATTCTTTTATTAAATAATATTTTTTATAAATATTTGTCATATTCTTTAATTAATTATTTATCTTTCTGCAAGCTCCAGCTTATAGAAGGGAACATGCAATTGGTATCACTTTCAGGTCAGGGGTAATCTCTGATTTTATTATGCTACTTTATGGGCTCAGAGATGCTTACAAACATAATACAACTTATTGAATAAATACACAAGTGTGGTGTATTTGCCCAGTGCAAGAGCAGTATATACACCTGGTTACACATTAAAAACAGGGATGTGGACTGCGGAAGGAAAGTTCAGTTTTTGCAATACAGGCAACTGAAAGCTTTTTATTTTTTGTCTGCCTATATTTCGAAAAAAATACTAATTAGAAACTTTCTTTAATGAATTGGTAAGTATGTTGAATTTATTTGTCGGCATACTTACCAATTCATTAGTTCAGAAACCGATGCGGCAGACTCACCGGAGCACTGCCACAGACCTGCCACACTGGGGTGACTATTACAGGGAAGTCTGTGGTATTAGGGTTAGCCTTAAGGTAGGAGAGTCTAAGGGTCAGGCTGTGGGGAGGGGAGTCTTAGGGTTAGGCTGTGGGGGAGGGTCTTAGGGTTAGGCTGCAGGAAAGGAAGTCTTAGGGTTAGGCTGCGGGGAATCTTTGGGTCAGGCTGTGAAGGAAGGAAGGAAGGGTTTAGGGTAATGGAAGTTGGGGGGATAGGGTTGCAGTTACATTCATACTCACCATTCAGCGATGCATCGTCTTTCTTACGTGACTCGATTGCTTCTCCTCTGTGAGGCAGAACTGGCTGGGAGAAAATGGCCCTTTAGAAAAAGGGCTGTTCTCAGCGGTGACCCACACCCTTAACATTGCTTAAAATTTCTTATCTTAAATGTATCATGTATGCCCAATTTTTGACAAAAGCAGAAATCAGCCTCCAGAGAGCCCTTGCAAAAGCCAGTCACAAGCAGTTCTGCTACTGCCATAAACCATCATCATCTGCTATTTGCTTACACCCTTCTCCTTCCAAAAATGACAGCCTTTCCCCAGGTTCATTTGTTGTTGGTTTTACTATCTTTAAGAATTTGAAGAATCTTTTTCTGTACTCATTCTGTGTTATAACTACCCTGTCCTACCAAGTGCCACACAACTTACCATATGTAGACTTAAATCTCCCCTCAGTGTCCAAATAACATACAGCCTTTACGTACGTCAGTACTTATGCTGTGTAGAGTTAAGGTAGGGTTTGGCAAGCGTAAAACAGCCTAGGGGAGTGCATAGTAAATACGCTACATCTTGAAACGTAATGGAAACATAGCTCTGGATCTGGCCCATTATGCAATGCTAGCCTATACTGTGCATATGTGCAATGTAGAAATTAGCTATAAGAAGTACCTAGTAACTTACATAAAACATAATATTGTCTTGTGTTGTCTCCTTTAACAGTACAGTAAGGGCTTTGTTAAGCACATTCACATGATTTCGTGACGCACCAGCTCCATTTTACGTGGGGCAGGAGTGTAACAGTTAAAGTAGGACCCAGGATACAGAAATGCAGAATGTGTGAGAGGAGTGAACTCCCCTCACAGGCACGAAACATAGGATCGCCCTGACATAACTTTGCTTCTGCTGAGGAAGACTTCCGAGCATAGTGTGTACTTAAACCTGGATCCAGCCCAGGGTCATTATTTAAAAAAAACACATGGCTGATTTAACCATTTCATGTCATGTTGGAATGTGAAAACACCCAAACAACAGCGTTTTAAAATTATAGGACCGGATTCTCAACTACGAATCTTTTTACTTACGTGCCTAGTTATACGTGCACAGCTACTATTTATGCGTAGTAACTATTTTACGCTATGTACGTAGCATTTTGTTATGTAGATAGTGTAAAATAGTTACTACACATGAGTAGTAGCTCTGCGCATATAACTAGGCACGTAAGTAAAAAGGTTTGTAGTTGAGAATCTGGTCCGTAATTTCTTCCTATGTATGATACATATTGAATTATTCAATTCCCTGTGTACTCAGATCAGAGCTATTTTAGTAGCCATAGTGCCTCCCTAAAATTTAGAAATCTCTAACATTGTGGGACTTGAGTTACTGAGCCAGGATGTTAATTTCAACAACCCCCATCTCCCAATAGTGTTATATAAAATACAGTATCTGTAGAGGGTTTCGGACTTCCCACTTGAATTCTCCCTGTAACTGCTGAGTGACAATGTTGACATACTGAGCACCTTTTTCCTGCCAATAAATGAAGTATTTCATTTTTATCACAACGATGGACTTCTGTTAATTATGCTTTATTACAGTAAATGTATTATTTGAAGTAAAAGCTTGCTTAAACTTCACTGAACTGCCATTATTCACTTTTAATCACCACCTGTAAGTGAGTACCTTTATATTAACTAACCAATTTCTTTACTGTTGTTGTTTCTTGCCAAGCATATCACTGCCTGTACGTTCTGGTCAATGGTTTTCAATTACATGTTTAAAGGAACATAATCTGCTTCATTAATTCTTAATGTCACCAGCTTTCCATTGATGTAAAATCTTATTTGGAATTCAAAGGATCCACTTGAATCAGGACTTGCCCTCCACAATAATCAGGAAAAAGCAAGAGGAGCTTGTCCCCAAGAACTGATTATAACAATTTTCAATCACATCCCCAAAGATAACACATTTGTTGCTATGTATTGTAAAAATTGAAAAAAAAAAAAGATATTTCTCTCTCTGGTGGAGAACATAAAAGTGATTACAATTTAAATATTATGTTTGCTTATCTTTTTATGCACTTCCCATACTTGCTGAAGTGACATGAATTGCAAATCCCAACCTTGGAACAGTCACCTAAAATAACCAATACAGCAAGTAACTGGTTAAAAGGAAAATATGTCCCACAGTCTTTCTGCAAGTATATACAATAAGCATAATAGTGCTAATTCCCCACAAACAAGCCATTAAATCAACAGCACTAAGAACATTCACAATACTTTGTATAGGGCCGTTCTTCTCTACAAACCACCTACTGTACTCATTTACTCATTTAAATACATTGTATGGTTAAAAAAAACTAAAATAGCTCTCCTACCTGTGCCGTAGGTGGTCAGGTCATTACACAGACTAACTTGTTCTTTCTTTTCTTACTAGTATATTTTTAACAGTAAGTCAGTAATCAAAGACCTTAGAATAAACTGGATTTCAAGACTATCCCTGATTATTTCAAATGTATGTTCTGAAAATGGAGTTACTATTCTTGAGTCTCTTGTCACTGCAAACTAAAGGTGCAGACTGTAAAATCGTAAAGGTAGACTGAAAAGGAAATACAGTGTCAATGCTAATATATACTATCCTGAACAGGCCCACATCACATTCAAGGTTGAAAGAAGGACATTTTTATCATTATATATCCAGGATTATCCCTAAGAGTCCTTAATAAAATAAAACAATTACAACCTTAATCTTAAGGGCAACATAAACTACCATTATTTAATGTACTAAAGAAAGTCAGTGAATTCATGTGACATTCCTCATCATCATTTATTTATATAGAGCCACTAATTTCACAGCACTGTACAAAGAATATTTCTGTCAATCCCATCGGTCCCTGACTCAACGAAGCTTACAGTATAAATTCCATCCCACCCTACATGTACACACACACACACACCTATTGACAAATAAGGGTTAATTTGTTAGTCAGCAGAAAACCTTATAGCATGTTTCTGGAGTGTCAAAGGAAACTGCAGAACCCGGCGGTAATCCATGCAGACATACAGACTCTGCACAAATATGGCGGCATCCAGGAATCAATCCCATGATCTCAGAACTGTGAGGCAGAAATGCAACCAATAGTTCTTTTGATGTCAGAGAGCCAGAATTACAATTAATACCGCAAGCGGACTTATGCAAGCTGCTTGTGTAAGTCCCCTTGCATGTAATATCTGCGCATATGTGTCCCAGATGTTACACAACGGAGTTCCGTCCGCATGGAGTACTGTACGATGAGGTGGACCTTGCCTTCTGCACAAATCTGTATCCGTAACTGCACACAACAGAGGGGAATGACAGGAGAGTTCACCCCTCTCTTTTGTGCATAGTTCCAGACCTCCTGCACGTACGAAAATGGTCTCGGGCTGGATCTGGTCCAAAGTTATTATGCCACAGGATAAATATATCATATATAAAGATAGATGACATTGAAACACATCATGATTGTGGGGAGCTTTCCAAGTTTTTTTTATTTCTTATCAATGGAAAGAAACAAGTCCAAAAATGTAACAAGATAATACCACGTATCAAGTTATCTGAGAAAGCCCTGTTGTTCCTATATTTTGAAACTTCCAGATATATTTCATGGACTTAAGGGGAACCACAACATGTTCAAAACATAACAACAAATCATAACGCGGGTGTTCAAGCTCAATGTGTCTGTTTAAGGCTTTGTATTTGCATTACAAGTAGTGGTGTTCACTGACCCCCGTGTTTTGGTTTTGTATCTGTATTAACTTCGTGTTTTGGTTTTGCCAAAACCACTTTCATGTTTTGGTTGATAAAATGATAAAATCCCAGAATTTGGCTCTTTTTTTGTTCCTATTAATTATCCCGTGCTTTAAGCTTGTCATTGCCCCAGCAAGACGAGAGAGTAGTTAACTCTAATGATGCACTGAGGGGTTAAGTCAATGAAGTTGGCTTTAAGTGCCATTAAGTTAACTAATCTCACTAAGCTGCAAATAATGCTGCTTAAAGGAAGTAGCCTGTGTTACTTTCTGCGAGGGCCTTATTACAGAAGAAAGTATTCAGGTCTGTATGCTAGAAAGGCTTTAATTCAAGATTTTTTTTCCTGTCAGTTACTTAGATTTATTAACATTGTGAAACTAAGATCACTAAATAAAACATGCACACATTGAGGTACTATGTAGATGGTTCTAGCAGTAGGAGTTGGGTAGGCACAGTTTGGGGAAACCAATAATTTGCACAAATCCAGATGTGACCTTGGTAGCTTTACATTCTTTTTTTTCACTATTTCAAGCGATTTATATTCATTCTGATAAAACAACTTCCCTGAAAAGGAAAGCCACCAGGTGATCTCGTGACATACACACTCAACCCAAACACATTAAAATTAACATGGAAGGAATTCATATTATCGTTAGCTTATTTCCCATCCAATATTCAAGAAACTAAATTTGTAGGTCATTAAATAATAGGCACTCTCTTATTACTGAATACTCAACACAGCTATTGCCTAGGTGTGAGTGTAGAATGAATGGCTTTGAAGGGAATCCATGCTTATCAAGATTGTTTTAATTTATTTTGTATTCTTACTTTACTTTAAAAAGTCCAAAAAACCAAACTCTTCTAATTTTTTTATGTTATGCATTATCAATTAATACAAATTTAATTGTAAAAAAAACTAAATAACTATCAATCAGTGAAAAATTGCAAATTGTATTCCAAGTTCCTGGAGCACTTTACAATTTCCATATGTCTGTCCTCTTTATCTTATTTTTTTTTTTTATTGAAACTTTTTTTGATTGTTTTTTATAAAATATACACAAAACCATACATGTCTGACATATATATTGCATATCAAAATACATAGTCCGTAGTTTGATACCTTATGCCACATTTTACAGAGACGTGCATTAATCATTAGTTTGGAATATAAATAATTATACAGTCAGTGTATTATCACCACTTTTTACGCAATGTTATACAATATATTAGAATATTTTTTCTTTTACTAAGCTATGCAACACTTAACAAATAAAAAACACTGTATTTCTCTCCCTAACTTTAACAAAAGGTCATGCTTATCAACCAAATTTGCATAGTGTATTAACACATTACCTTTGATATAATGAAATATAAAGAAATATAATGAGCCTGTTACAGTATGTCATTGTCACGTTCATCTTGCCTTGCCAATAAATCACTAAAAATTCTGACTCATGCCATCGAGCCCAGACTCTGTCATATTTTAGTTTGTTATTTCTTTTCTCAGTGACAAATCTTTCATGAGCCAGGGTAGACTAAAGGTAGCTTTATATTCAGGCCTTAACCCTAAACATTTTATAGGAGCAATTCAATTATTAGTGATGTTTATTTAGTTTGGCATTAACTTTAATCTGACTTTTGTGATTTATTTTCTCTATATTAAGTGAAATTAAGTTGTAAAAAGAGTTTGATTCACACAGCGAATTAAAATTGTAATGAGTTTGGGGTGTATATTGCACTTTTCCAGTTTTATAATATTCCTTTATATCACTATAAAATGGCTGACATAAGCTTAAGACCCATTTACCAAAACATATCACTAACATCAGAAATATATACATATAGGCTCTCCTTAAAAACAACAACAAATAACCAATGTCAGTGATCTCAAAATGTATTTGATAATTTTGGGGAATACAAACCTGTTAAGTGTGTGTTACAATGTAATTAATTTCTTTATTCTATAGTGTGAGTTAAAAAATTGCTTTTTTGGCGCAACTTCCAGTAATTAATAAAAAAAAAAATTATAATTGCTATAGATCACAGCACATTTCTGCACATAGCAATGCTATGTTTTTCTTTTATTTATTTTCAGGTTTCTTTTTTCCTTAGTTACCCAAGGGTTTGTGGAGTAGCTTAAAAATGTTTAGCCCACAAAAAGAAAACACTGCATAGGTGGACAGGAATAGGGATTAGTCAATTATCTTAGAGATGCATGTGCCAACAGTAAGAAAAACAGAGCTGGGAAAGCAAAGAGATAAAGTTGAGTATACATAAGATGAGCACAATGTTCAGGCTGAAGCACCAGATGAGTTGGAGTCTGCAAAATGGCAGATATTGACTGACTTCTCTACCGCTGATATGCAGAGGGACCTTTGTTATAACAAGGGGGTTAAAGGCTGCAGTGTTCCAAAGGAGTAGGGAGGAAAACTGAGGAAGTAAAAATGAAGGTCCACAAGCGGAGAGAAACAGGTAGAGGGTATAGGGACCACCCACAGAGGTAAATAACAGCAGGCCGAATTAAGGGGATGCCTGGATCTCCAATAGGGCGCCTCCGTTAGGCAGTCACCTCCTCCAGACTCCAGACACAAGTTTTAAACAGGCGGCTCCAGCACCAGTGAGAAGGTCATTAAGGAGTCCAGATAGATGAATTCATCAGGATCTCCTGTGACGCACGTCTTCCTCGCCTAAGCACCAAGAACTTGAAGCAAAACCCAGAAAGATCCACAGATGAGATGATGCCGTTTTGCATCATCGTCACACTCGACAGAGCGGGATAGTACTGAGCTGACTCGGCACTCGGATTGGCCCTAATTACAAGTAAATAGACTTTAAGAAGGAAAGAGAGTGGGCGTCAGTTCCTTTTCAGTATGGATTTTCCCACCCATTCACCCTTATTGATTGTTGAAGGACTGTAATGGTGCTGTGTGTTGGGAAAGCAGGAGCAAGCTAGTTCATGAGAATAGGGAGTAGAATGACAATGAGGGACTGATTTAAAGAATGTTCCACGTTGCCCTTTAGTTAGTCTGTGTGTGCCATTTTAGAGTGAGTTAAAAAGGCTAGTTTTAAGTAAGGCACAGACTCGTCCAAGTGGGTAGTTCTGTGCGCAAGTCTTTGATGGATGTGGCTAATGTTTGATGAAACTTGTGTTTTTACTTCGATGTTGGTGCTTGCCTCTGCTTTCTTTGCCACCAGTCTTGTTCTGCATTTACATACAGGGTAAATGAATTAATAAAGAAAGGTTGCCTGAGTAATTATTTAACAGTAAGAAGGTCGAATTAATATGTAATTCGAGAGTATCAGTCACTAAGGCATTAATAAATATTAGAGAACTTTGGCCCACCATGGCTATAATTTCAACACTATTACATATACGGTATGTTAAATATTCATAATAATCATTGAGAGGGAGAAACTTTGCATTTTTAATACATATATTGAGTTTGATCCATAGGTAGGTGTTGACAGAAAAAAAAGGAGCAAATCTACACTTTGGCAAAACCATTGAACTTAAGTCAGAAAAACTTAGAGTTAATATATAAAGATGATTTAGTATGCAATAAGAAAAATCATTAAGCAAAATCAGTCGCTTTTTCCATTAACTATAATTCATTTGTACCATTCACATTGCAATATGATTGGATCTGTACCTCTTTTGTGGTTTGTGCTCTTGTGTTATGGAAAATCTACCTTATTCTTGTCCGTTTCCCAGTTAAAACAAATGAGAGACTACAACTTAATTGTGTTGTCAGTAAGAAAACTACAGGCACAAACTATTTTATCATTTTTCTGACAAGAAATCCAGCTGCCATATTACAGGTCTTCTCATGAAATTGTTAATAAAACAACACATTAGTAATTTTTAAATAAACATCTATTTTTTATGCCTCCTTCCCCTAGTAATACATCAATTTGATGAGTCACATTTACAAATGTTTTTTAAAAGCAATTATACATTAAGTAATTACACAATTACACACAATTAGTGGCAGTAATAATGTTTTAATAGAGCAATGTGCATTTGTTAAGAGAAAAAAACAAAAACAGGTGATGACGGTTGATTAATTAAGTTGATGTAATTAAGTCATTTTAAAAATGAATTTGGGCATCACTACAGGATGCTAAACTCACGATTTTCAACATTTCTTATTTGTTTGAATCATGGTATGGCCAAAAGTTGCAATGGTTATATTTCTACATTATTGTGTGACATTCATAAATACATACATTTATTAAATACAAAGGATATATGTGTGGAGTACTTACCTGGACCCGATGGTGGCGAGCAGCGACAGTCTGGAGTGGGACCAATGGGAATGCGGGACGTGTGCATCAACGCTGGCCGATCCTGGTCACATGTCACGCATTCAAATTGGCGGACCAAAAAGGGGACCGCCGACGAGCCAATTTGGGCTTGTCGCGTCATTGACCCCGCCCCCAGCCATCTCTATAAGAGTGGATGAGGCCGGAACATCAGTTAGTCGATGGTGAGAGGAAGGCACGGCAAGAAGGAAGACAGAGCAGGGGCAGGACGTCGCTGGAGGTCAGAAGACAGGATCCAGACTGAAGACAGCTGTAGGAAGAAGACTCGCAAGCAGAATATTCCAGCAAGCCTGCCACCCAGGAGCCTGCAAAAGAGCTCTCCAGCCCCTGGGGTGCCGGCAGAAGACAGAGGAGGAGGCTTCCTCCCACCCCTCCCCAAAAGGCTACAGTCCTGCGACTGTGTCCCCGAAATCCCCATCCCACTAGATCACCAGGGAACTGTTAACTACCAAGGTAGGTGCCCCAAGAATGACCTACTACATCCCCCCCCTTTTGGTCAGTATAAGACCCCCACCACTTGACAATGAGCACAGAGGGACCTCCCTCTTGTTGGCCACGAATAGAGTGTGGACCCTCCCCAACTAGACCACCAGGGGCCAGCTTTATTAAGCTGTGGGTTTGGAGATGTGGAGAGGTGGCAACCAATTAAATCCTAGGTCTGAAAAGTTCCTTTTCGAATGTCCCTATTTCTAATACTTACCAATTTCTACTTTTTTTTCAGCCTGAGTATGCCATTCGGCATACTTAACACATTCTCCTTCGGAAATACTGCAGCCGATATCCCTCCGCCACTGCTACGCCGCTGCTATCGCAGGACCGAGGGACAGGTGAGTAACATCTCTGTGCGGGGTAGGGAGGGTTAGGGTCAGGCTGCAGGGGAGGGAGAGTTAGGGTCAGGCTGTGGGAGATGGAGGGTTAGGGTCAGGCTGCGGGAGATGGTGGGTTTGGGTCAGGCTGCCAGAAAGGAAGGGTTAGGGTTAGGATAGTGAGAGGGGAAGGTTAGGACTAGAAATAAGGAAAGGAGTGGGGGACTATTTATCAAAACTTTTTGAACCACGGAGCTTTCGGTGCTCCGTGGACCGATTGCTATGTCTCATCGAGGCATAGCAATCGAAATCCCAGCCAGTTCGCAAATTCGAAAATCGTCTTTTCGGACAGAAGCCCCTCACCCAATCCAGACCTACGTGCAAAGTCTGTACTTTTTCAGCCCTGCAATTATGAACCTTAGTTATGAGGACTGCACCCTGCCTAAAGTAATTTACAAGGAAACCCCTTTGTGTCGAAAACTGGGTTTTACGTAAGGACTTAGCCAAGATTGTCACAGGCTCTAGGTTTTGTGGACCTGTCTCGGGATCCGAGGGCAAGGAAGACTGAGCAGATTGAAAGGCAGGTCTAACAGGTGAACAATCATAAATGCAAATGCAAAATAACGAGTCTTTGGTAAAACTGGGCTGACTAGACAGTAGGAGTGGATGGGTTGGAGCCGGCCTGCTGGGCAGCTGAACTGGATTGCTGAAGAAGCAGGACCGATGACTGAGCAATCTGGACCGGATTGCTGAACAGGCTGGACAGGATGGCTGAGCAAGCTGGACCAGATTGCTGAACAAGCTGGACGGGATGGCTGAGCAAGCTGGTCCAGATTGCTGAACAGGCTGAACAGAATTTTGACCTCTTGACCTGGACCGCAGTACACTGGACCAGACTTGGACCTCTGGACCTGGACTGCAGGACACTGGACTGGACTTGGACCTCTGGACCTGGACTGCAGGACACTGGACCGGACT
>WWET01000539.1:115101-139745 GCA_011038615.1 Limnodynastes dumerilii | reverse complement strand
GGACATTACATTTCTCCTGTGGTTGAGTCATGAAAATAATGTTACCAGGTGCATAACTATAGGGAGCGCAAGAGGTACAGCTGCTACAGGGCTCACAGGAGAGGGGGGCTGTGGCAGGCTCTACCCCTGCACATTAAGCAAGCTGTCAGAGATTAACGGCTTAAAACAGCCTTTGGCGCTCTATTTATGATTGCTGGGCGCTGTTTATTAATACAGCTCTGACAGCTTCTTTTACGCAGATGGTCTCGCTATGCCCCACACCCAATACAGCATGGCTCCACTTAGCCTTGCCCATCCAGACTTGGGCCCTGCCTCCTTGCTATGGGGCCACAGCCTGTCACGTTCCACCCCTGAATGATACTGTAACTTACAAAAACATTTGCAATACACCTGGATAGTATTATATCAGAAAACAACTCCATGATCTATAGGTATATGCAGGAGTCTGTTCAGAAGTGCACATGTCAAAATCAAAAATCCAACCACATTTGTGCATCCCATTTCGTTAAATAATGCTAACAAGAACAAGCAATCGCCAGTGTGAGATAGCTTTAAGTCTCAGTAGAAGTTCATACATAAGTACTTTAAGTGCTGTTGCACTAACGATTTGCTTTTAAATTAGTACTGATGTACTGTGCTTATAAAAGAAGGAAGTGTTTAAGTCTTTTAACTACATCTAATACAGCAGAGTTAAAGAATCACTCCATGAGTAGTAATGCAAATGGGAAGATTTTCAGTGACCACCTGGGCAATCTCTAAAGCTACAATTAGCTAGTGGTGGCTCATATCTAATGCAAGAAAAACAAGCAGCCAAATATATTCAATGTGTAAAAAGATCCATTCCAGAGGTACGCAGCTGCTGATTCTTTTAATTACCTGTTTCTTTTTTATTTAGCAGAAATATACAGATGTAAGCAATTGTTTTCTTACGCAGGAGGATTTCATTATTCTACTGCTGGTGCTGGTTTAAAAAAAACATTTACACATTACGTCAATTGTGTTTAGCAAACAGAAATATTGCTATTCCCAGAAATGTATTGCATCTCCTAAAAGTGGCACTATGAATGACATGAATAATAAGCACCGAAGTGTAAAATTCTCTGTGATTTAAGCGACTATATTAACATTCCCTGAAAAAAATTATTGATTGTCAACATCTGTGATTTGGGCAAAGGAAGGTGACCACTTATAGAAAACAAAGACACACGGCTGAAGAGTGGTAAAGTGTACATTAACCTTGCTCAGATGACAGATTCTGCACTGTGTAATAAAAATAGGCAGCAACAAATCCTCAACCAACACCTGTGCTTGGCAGTTTAAATCAGCTTCCATTACTGTATAACAGAAAAGTCACAAACAAAGATATATACACACACACACACACACACACACACACACACAAAATGGAGATTACTCAAATCAATTTATGAGTTAATATAGAGCAGGTCCTGCAAGGTATGGGGAATTCACACAGATACAAAAAAGGCACCCCACCACTCCTGCAATTAACAAGTAACCGATCATGACATTCTTTCTTTAAAATAAAAGTCAGAGAAATTGGTTACAAACATTTGGAAATATATGATAAGCCACCAGCTTATTATTTTTAAATTGAGAGCTCACCCCCGACAGAGGTCCCAGGACCCATGAGCTCTGCCGAGGGTGAGCTCTCAATTTAAAAATACATGATATATGACCCAAAGTTGGGACTTCAACAATATTAGCGTTAGGCCCACAAAACAGAGAAGCCTTATAAGTGGCTTGTGGCTTATCCTATATCTGCAGATGTGTGTAACTAATTCTCTGACTTTTATTTTAAAGATAGAATGTCATGGTTTGTTACTGGCTAATTGCATGAGTGCTTGAGTGCCTTTTATCTATCTATCTATCTATCTATCTATCTATCTATCTATCTATTTTTTTTTAACTAGGGACTAGACTAGGTTAGGGAAATTCCCACTTTTTGAGTTTGAACATGCACACATCAGAGCGCTATCATTGAAACATATCCACGTGATCCATTGATTCCAGATTTTTTTTAATGACTGTCTTTGATGGCACTGAAGGTGTGAGTGCTAGTAGAAGGTATTTAAATTGTACAGTAGAAGTGTGCCCAATACACAGTGCCCTCTGCAGAATTACAGCCCATTCCCATTTTAAGTGAGGAATAATCAGAAATATTAAGGTAGGAGTCAAGGTCATGCAAGCTGATGAATCTAGAGCCTATATCCAAGACTACTAGTTCCATAGTGAAAAGCATTTGCCTGTGTCAGGCATATTCATTTACAAGGTACTGTGGAGTGCAAACTTGGAAAATGTCCTCAGTTAAAGAGTTTGCTAAGGGATTTGCATTGATGATTTGTGCATAAGATAATACTCAGTAACTTGCCGTCTTCTATTCAGCACTATATATTTTGTCCTCAACTCAGACCACAAACATTTTGGTTTAATTATTTAAATGAAAATATTCATTTAAAACAATTGTATGCATGTTTCATCTATTTCTCAAGGCCCAGATGTGAAGGGTCAATAGTTGTTTCCAATGAACATGCATGCATCTATTGATTTTGTTACTAAAACTCATTTAAAGACACTTTGTTGATGATAACGTTAGAGCTGTTAGTGGTTTACACCTTTGATGTTACAAACGAGTTAGTACAATTATAGAGGTCAAGTAATGATAATGAAGAGTGTTTTGGATGAAGTCACTATACTAACATTAGATATATAAATATTATGTATTATTAAATAATTGCTTAGATTTAGATGCTTTTTACTGTTTCATTTTAGTATAGGACTTGTATGAGTAAAGTTAGTTGTGAAGCAAAAGAGCATTTCAAATAAAGATTAAATAAACTCTTCCAAGATGTGGGAAAAGCAGGTAAAGTTGGAATTCCAGAGAACAAATTCTACTCTCATAGACAAAGACATTCCTGAACAGTTTCAAGTTTTACCTTATTTGGAAAAAAAAGGGTGTTGGGAATCTTACCATTTAAAATTCAAGGACTGTGGAACACCTATTTTACAGACTCAACCAATTGTTATATGACGTGGATTTAAAATGAAGCCTACTTTAAATTGCCTATAAATGTAAAAGATTCTGACTTTTAAGGCAGAATTTCTAATTAGAAATTTGGTGATAACGTTATCACAGCGCTTGCATTTGTATTTGTAAATACTTTTTTTTATATATTTAAATTTCTTTTGGTGAGAAAAATCAATTTTTGAAGTTATCATGAGTTACAGAACTGGCGTTCCCATATATATTTCAGCATTAACACAAATATTTATTTAGCAAAAACAACATCACCCTTTTGATCAAACTTGGCATTTGTTATAGAAATTCTCAACATTTTATATTCTGTATTCTGTGGCCAACTCTAATTGTTCTGCTACACAAGAAAAGTATTACAGAATAAAATCATAAAATAGTGCAAGTAAGGAGTCTTTGTACTGTGTAAATCTAACAAATTACAAATTAAGTGTGAAGTGAGTTTCAGAGAACAACATAAATACCAAAGTCATAATATACCCAGTATATTTTTTATATAGTGCGCCCTCTCTATAGCACTGATTTACTACACATGTATTACAATAATTTGGAAACCCCCCTTTAAAAATCCTGCGTTTGCCACTGCCTACCCACAGTTGGTAAGTCTATAAAATATTCTCTGATAACCAGTTGCCTTATAGTTGTATCCTACTCCCATCCATGCGCAGTAGCCAAGGTGGAGAGAGGTGATATGATTACTGGGGGAATAGTATACCTGTAAGAATTATGATTAAATAAATGAAATCAGGGTTAAATGAACACTAAAATGAATGCGAATGATCGGGTGGCTACGTTCCGTACAGAGTTTCTACATACATACACAAGGGTTAGTGATTCAGAAACCTTGTGTTAGTTAATTATTCTTCAGCTGTTGAAACGCTATTTAAGAACTGAACGTAGTGGACATGTCACTCCCCCTGACGAAGTTGCAAGCCAACGAAACGCGTAGGGGACACGCCTACTATACCTCTGGGATCAGCAACGTGCAGCATACCATCACCAACGGCCTTCTCCTCCCCGCAGTGGCAGCCGAAGGATCCATCTCGGTCACGGTCTGGTAGATTGAAGTAGCCTGCCGGCGCTTCCGACTGCTGTATTGTTTGCTATATGCTACTGAACCAAGCGAATCCTCAAGTACATGTTTTTTACCATTAGTTGTTTTTATTTATTAAATACGTCTGCACAATGAAGCGCCCCCTTCTCTTGTGATTTGATATATATATATATATATATATCGAGAATGGCAGATTGAATCTGATATTCGCAACATCTCCACTTTTAGTAAATCTAGCCTTTAGTATGTATCATTTGAAGCAGGGATTCTCAACTATGGTTTGCAATGCATATTTTTCTTTGTCTCCTCATGAGACCTGGAAGTAATATAGGTCTCCATTTAATAAATGGTGATGCCTTTGTTTTCAGTAGATAAAGACCGTTTTCACCTGAAAATGGTCTTTATCTCCTTAAAACAAAGGCTTTACCATTTACAAAGCTATGATCGCCATGGAAAAAAAGGCGCTCCATAGCTGCAGCACCCCCGAACGTCGGCCTGCTCTGATGAATGCGGGCTGGCTGATCGTTGTTATTACTAAGTACCTTCAGATGGCATTAGTGTAAGTATTCCTGCAAACTCCCCATATACCCCCTTATACCTAGTTAAGAGAGTTAAACTTTCCTGTACGGCGTCTTCCTCTGCAGTCCCAGAGATGAAGTCCTGGCAAATATTTAACTTTTGGGACTTTAAAATTTTCAAGTCCCAAAAGTTAGCCACTGCCCATGCACCAGGACTTAATCTATGAGCGCAGTCGCACGTCTCCGGCGAAAGTCCCGCAGACCATCGCTGGACCTCGGCGGAGGGATAAGTATTAGTAAATACTACCCGTGGTCCTGCCAGACAGCTGCTATCATTAGCGCTCGATGCGCTGATGGTGGTAAAGGGACCCCATAATAAATACCACCTGTGGATCTTTCACATTTGTCAGTCAGTAATAAACACACCTGTGCTCAAGTAAGTAAGTAGTGGTACCTGAGGACTGTGCTTGAGAACCTCTGGTTTATGGTAAAGAGGGCTAATAAAGAGAGCAAGCATTACAAATGTAGAGGTGTATAAAGGGCATTAGAAAAAGTACTGCTATTCTTAAGACATAATAGATAGAATAGTTGAGAAGTGGAGTGGCAAATATGGTAAGGTAAGGGTCAATATCACATGCTCAGGATACTCAGAGGACTTAAATCTGAGAATAATAATACATTTTCAGTTCCCCTGTCTGAAACAAAAGTTGTTTTTTGACAAAATATTAGGTCACTCAACAATTGAATATCTACATATCCCTGAAATATCTACTTTTAACGTGCAGATTTTCTATTTGTGTCAAAGACATATCAGCTTGGACAGCCATCATCATGTTCCAAGATATAAGTGGTCCATAGAGATCACATCCTCTGTACAGCCCTTGGGAGTGCCTGATTCCAAGTCTGCAACTATACAATGCACAATAGTCTATTCTGGTGACTAAGTAACACATTCTGCATCAATATACAGCTCACATCTTTTTCAGCTACAGCACAGATACAGAGAGGTTACCCTTTGGGAATGTCTGTTGAGCATCATTAGAATGTGATGAAGATCACTCAAAAAATGTATGCAAATAAATACAGCTTAGAAAGCTGTTCAGAGTAATGTTCAGTGCATACAACAGTATATGAAAAGATCAGAGCTATGCCATATAAATCCTTTCCATTCTTATAATTTTACACCTATTTGCCTATATGTATTTTATAAGGAAAAGATAAAGGTAATTGTAAATTTATATATATTATATTTTTCTTTTCTTTTTTTTTTTTTTTTACCAAAATGATCATTAAAATATGGAAGTGTTTGGTTTTTTTTTATCTTGGAGGTGGTAACAAATTGTTTCCATTCTTGAAACAAAGCAGATGTATGAGATGGAAGCTGATTAAAGGCAGTTAAAGGCAATATTACCATGATTTCTCTATGAAGTATTTGGTGCAAGTATTTGAGATGCAAGCTTGGTGGAATGCAGAAAAGGTTAGGCCCAGAAGGAATGACCATGGATACATAGGGATCAGACAGGGAGAAAGGAAGCTAAGAGATTACAAACCTTATTCCGGAAAAGAGAAATCTTAATGCAAGATCTTGTACTCAATGTCTGCAAGATCTTGTACTCAATGTCTTTTGTGTTTGTCATGGGGGCCAGCCAGTGAGGAGGGGGGAAGGGCATGGCTTTCATGAGTGGGGAAGAGTAGCATAGGGTTTCAGATTCAGAAGAACATGCAGATATGGAAGTGATGCAGAAGATTTGGAGGCAGTGGTATATTGAAAAGTATGGGAAGGGATTGCAAGCATTGTCAATCCCATCTAAGAAACTCTGTTTTCCGAAATTGGGACATCCGAAAGTTCCTTTTCGGATGTCCCTATTTCGAATAAAGTAGAGTTTCTATTTTTTTTTATTTTTTATGAATGGGTGAGTATGCCATTTGGCATAATTATTAATTTTTTATTTATGTGTCATGCCAACACCAGTGTAATTTTGTAACTGTAATTTTGTTTCAATATTGAAATGTTCACAGACCGTAATAAGTCAAAACACCGCTATACAGGTGAACCACTAATTAATGAGAGAACTCCCTTTGTAGGAGGGGCTAGTAAGACCAGCTTGAAAAATTGTTCTCTGTAACACGAAATGCGTTGCTGTTTTTATCTGTGTCTGGGTTATCGGAGGATTCGAGCAGTGCCTTTATGCTACTTTGAATGTACCTTGGTGGTCGTCTTGTGAGCTGGACTCTGGAGTACGTCACTGCTACTAGCAGATTTGTATACGAATTTGATGTGGAAAATTATGAAAATCGAAAGTGTTTGAAGCATTCTGAGTTGATCTCTATATCGGGCTGGCCATCCGCTACTACAATCATATGCATGTGGCAAGGAAATTACTGAGGAGGACTATACCAACATTCCCAATGAGCTGGGTAATCTCCCACATTAAGAAAAGGATACTGGATATAAATAAATTATATCCGTTACCAGCGCTAAACTTTAAGTATTGGTTGCTGATTTCAGCTAAATAGTGTAATTAAACAGGATGGCTGAAAATGGAAATTGATGGAAAATTTAAAAAGAGATTAATCTCTAATCAGAAGGTATAGATATACATAAACAGTTAAATAAATACATATACAAAAATATTGAACACCAAATAAATTATGGTATACTGTGGAAAAAAACTTGAAATAAATAAAAAAAATCTGTGTATAAAAAGTTATTCTGACATCCTCTGATGTCTTGATATTAAAATAGAAAAAGCCTCTTATATAGTTATAATATTAATAGTAGTGAGCACCTCTAAAAGTTAATGTATCCAATGATGAAAGGACCAGTCCAAACAGAGCTGTTTAAAAATTCAAAAAGCATCCAAGAATGATAAGGATATAATTTTCAGTATAATTACCGCTCCAAAGTTCTGTTGCCGCATGCTTTAGGCTGTGTCTCAGTGCAGTCCCGGTCAACGCTGCCTCCCTCCACGGGGAGCAGCAGTCCCGAGTCTGTCTTGGGGAGATCGATATAGTGCTTCGGCTTCAGTTTCCAAGTGTGGATGCGATTCAAAGCGTGGTGTACGTGTGGATGGTTGAAGAGAATGAGCGGACTGTTTGAAGTGATGTCATGAAAGGGGTTTGTCCATTCCAATATCGGACAGGTTTCTAACCTGTAGTATTGCTAGGTGCTCAGTTACGGTTTGAAAGGAGGCAAATAGTAGGCAGATCTGGCAACGCGTTTCGTCCCTGTATGGGACTTTTTCAAGCCAAAGTGCTGTCTATCATATCAAAGCCATATTTATACATGCTTAATTGATTGACTGATGATGTTTTTAACTTTTTTTATACAATGTAGCTTGTAGTAGCAATGTAGCAATGTAGTAGTACAGATGTGACTGAATTAATTTTATTTATTTTCTTCCGGAGTTCTTGATGTAATTGAAAGCTGACATGGCTAAGAATCATTGAATTTGTTTGAATAAAATCCATCAATTTCTTATTTTCTGTTTGTATATATGATAATAATAATAATAATAATCAGATGACACAAATAAAATGACAAAAAATACATATATATATAATGAGATAACCTTCATGAGATAAATCTAATTTGATAATAGAAGACATGTATTTTCTTAGATACCTACATGGAAATAATAAATTCTTATGAACTAACTATTTAATTTTATTATTGTAATGTTCTGTAATGTACAATATATTGTTTGTTAATAAGCAAAAAATCTTTTCCTGTAAGTTGATCCTTCATGCGTGAAATATTCATATATATGTATAAATATAAACATAAATATATAAACATATATATGCATATCCACCTGTGGATTAGTACCCATGCACACATATATGTATCCTTATTTATTATCTGATACATCCAACCATGTATATATGTGCATACACAACCATGAATAAAAATGGATAATTAATAAAACTAAGAAAATATAGGTTAGACCTAATTGAAGTTTCAAACACATATTATGTGAATAATCTATAAATATGGATATGTAGATATCAATGTTATAAATATCAACAATGTGAGAGGGTATATTGCAGTAGATAGAGTAGCAAATGTAAATAAGAAAGCATAAGGTTATTTGTATTTTTGTTCCCTAGAAGTGTTTGGGTATCATTATATATACGCAAGTATAATATATGTCTCTAACTCTTCTTGATGGGGTATTGGGAATGTTAATTAAAAGAATTCAAATGGGAATTGTGATTAGAAACCTGTAGACCGAAATTCGAGATCTTCATTTAGACCTTCTGGAAATAAAGTTTGTAATTGGAAAATCCAGAATAATTCACGCTGACATAATTTATTAAACCTGTCTCCTCCTCGGTTTGTGGCCTTTATATGTTTAATACCAGTTATAATGAGATTTTTTGGATCACTATTGTGTTTTATCTTGAAATGTGTAGAGACACAATGTGTCATCAAACCTTTTATGATGTTATTTCTATGTTCTCTGAAACGAGTTTTCAAAGACCTAGTTGTTCGTCCCACATATTGTAATTTACATGGGCATTGTAGAAGGTAAATTACATATGTTGTATCGCAGTTAATGAATTGATTTATATAGTGTTGTGTGTTATTTACTGTAGAATTGATGGAAAATGTTCAATGGGAGATATAATTGCACGTCAGACATATATTTTTACCACATTTGTAACATCCTTTGGGTCTTGATGGAAGCCAGTTGTCATTAGATTGTTTGTTTCTTTTCAGGTTTTTTTACTTGGCTCGGTGCTAAAAGAGTTTTTACATTTTTATTTTTCTTAAAGATAATTTTGGGTGTGGGTTGTAAAATATCTTTTAGAATTGGATCTGTTAGTAAAATGTCATAGTTTTTTTGTATATTCTTTTTTATACTTTTCTATTTTTAAAAATTGAGGACACTTGTAACCTCAAACCTACCAGCTGCTTACTTAAATTTAACATAAATCAATCAGTTCTCTCTCATTCCAATTGATTTTAGCGCTGTCTTTTAGGGTGTTCTAACTTCCCCTAATTTCCTATTATATAATCTCCCACATTAACATCAACTTTGTCATCTTCTACTTGGTAACTTTTTCTATACATCTAACTATTGACATTCTCCACCTAATAACCGCTTGACTATCTCCATTGCTCTGTTCAAAGTTATTTAACTCCTTGATTACCCTATGCACAGCGATTATATTACATTATAACATCTTGTTATTCTATTATCATTTTATTCATACCTATATATTTTTAATAAATGTTTCTAATATTTACACTGGTGTTGACTATTTTCAGCCATCACAGTTTTCATTATTATATGTTTTAATGATTTATCATTTTACAGCGCTGTCTTTCTCTGAATTTAGTAGGTCAGGTCCTACATTAGACAGCTGTGTTCTTTGAATAGTGTGGAGCTCCGATATTTTCTTTTTCCTTATTATTTATCCAGACATCCATATGTGTACCCCTTATTATTTTTCCAGCCATCCATATGTCTGTCCCTTATTATTAGGCCTGCCATCCATATGTATGCCCCTTATTATTAGGCCTGCTATTCATATTTCTGCCCCTGTTATTAGGCCTGCTATCCATATGTTTGCCCCTTATTATTTATCCAGACATCCATATGTCTGCCCCTTATTATTAGGCGAGCCATCCATATGTCTGCCCCTTTTATTATTTGTCCAACCTCCATATGTCTGCCCCCTGTTTATTTGTCCAGCCTCCATATTTTTGTTCCTTAGTAAATGGCCATCCATCCATATGTCTGCCCTTTTATTATTTGTCCAGCCTCTATATGTTTGCCCCTTGTTTATTTGTCCAACTTCCATATGTTTGCCCCTTATTAAATGTCCAGCCTCGGACCTACAGTGGGCGGGCATCCAAGGTGGCCGTGATACTATCGAGCTCCTCACTACTTCGCTGCAAATAAGCCTGCTTTGTTATCTGGTACTCGTTTATCCTCTGGCATTAAGATACAAAACCCTGAGGATAAGCCCATGCATATCAGATGGGACCCAAATCCCTGGACCTCAATTAATCCCCGGGAGTCCTGCAATGTTAAAGGGTGCAAAAGATGCCATACCCCAGATGATGGCTTCCCTACCCTGCTCTTTGCTGGCTTGAGACTTTCTGATATCACATTGTATTAACACTTTCTGAGTGCTCCAGCTACAGATCAACCAACAGCTAACTCAAAAGGCTTTGTCTGGGGTTACATGACAGCTCTTCTTTGGCCCGACACCATCTCTTTCAACCAGCCGCTGACACTGATATCCCTGCTAAACGTTGCACTCTTGCCTCCCAGATGTAGAGTGCGGGGATCTTCACATCTGAACTGTCTAAGCAGCACCAGAAAGACACATAGGCTGGTGTCTCTCAGATGAAAGGTCAGAACAGTCTCCCTTCAACAGAGCTGACTTTTGGCTTTTTCCTACTGCTATAGCCTGCAGACACCTGCTTCTGGAGCCTAGGTATTTACTACCAGTCTGGTCACTTCTTCTTAGAGCTGGAGGCAACTCTTTCTTACTGTAATTCTTAACCTGTTTGACCTCTGCTATAGTGGCTTGTGGCTGGTACTAAAACACTGAGGGTTGAGGACAAATGAAGATAACAATAACAAGAAAACAATTCTGTTAAAGGATTAATACTACTGCACAGCTGCTCCATCACCTCGGGATCCACTTTCATCCTCAACTAGAGACTGCTAATCAGCTGAGACCCATCTTGCCTATTTGACAGACTGAGAACTCTCTTTCTAACTTCCCTCTTAACAATCAAGAGGGTTACCACTCCTTTTTCTACTCTACTTTTGTGAGTTTCGTGAGTACATGAACCCTGCATGTGTTTCTTTTTTCTGTCCTATGTATAACTGATAATTTGCTCTCTTTCTCGTTTTAAATGTCAAATCACATTGCAATATTAATACAAATACTACCACTGTAATTTATCACAAACACTGTATAGACTTTAGGTCACATACAGAGTCTATAATCTCCAGAGTCTAACAACCTCTGGGTGAAACCTTATACTCTTAATACTTCTCAGTAAACAATAGTGGAAAAACTCCAAAAAAAGGAGTAAAGCAAAGAAAACAGTATAAAAAAAACAAAAACACAGAGCATAAATGAACCAAAAGGAAAAAAATAATAATAATAATAAAATACACATAAGACCTGATTCACAGTTAAGAAACTGCTGCTATTTCTGTGCGTATTTTTAGAAACAGTTAAACGGCGTAGTATCCTTATTTCCGCAATCTACGTAGGTTTTAAGAACAATGGCCCAAAACCAGACCTACCTTCCCATTACGTTTCATCGCGTAGCGTAATTACGCTAGTGTATATTCTATGCACTCCCCTCGATCGTACGTACTTTGGCCGTTTAACCCTACCTTAACTTTTCAATGCATAACTACTGATGTACATAAAGGCTTCTCGTACTTAAGTGTCTAAGCACGCCCATACTGTATGATTTACATGCCTCACCCCGCCTCTAAAGCGTAATTACTGGTGTCGTTTGGCTGTCACGCCCGTTCGTTCGTAGTTACGCTGTTGATACTAGGCTGGTACGAACGTTCAGAGTTACGTGGCATAACATCTGCCACACACATGCGCAGTACATACAAAACAGCGTTTTTACGTCTCCAGCTAGCGTAAATACGCTAGCGTGGCTAGTTCTGGATCTACCTCAATGATCCCTTAAGAGCAATTTACAAAGCCATTTGTAATGATATAAATAAGAAGGGGTGTGTCAGGTCAAGTTAAGAAGGAAAATAAGAAAAGTGAGTGTGGGAAAGCATTTAAATGGGGCAGACAAGGCACGGTTTGCACACGCACAGAAAGATAAGGTGCCTTTGGCTTTCTTAAGTCAGTTAAGAACAAACGAGGGCATGTCAAGGAAGTTGCCATGCATATAATTACAAAGCTGTTCGTTCTTATCTCCTTTCTTAACTGTGAATCAGGTCCATAATTCTTAAATAAAATTTGTGGAACTTACATCTACCTAATGTAACCACATAATCTCTAGCTGTGACCTGCCATTTAACTCATTAATCCTAGTTAGGGTATGAAAAGATATTTGGATAAAAACCTTTCTGAAACTATGGGCAGAACTAAGCTCACCCAACTGCCCTCCAAACCCCAGAGAGCTAATTCTCCCTCTCTATCACCCTCACTGTCAACTCAAGACAGCCCCTCCCTCTTCTACCTCTACTGTCTTAGCTGCTCTTTCAGCCACAGAAGCAGCACATGAAATGTTTCTCATTGACCAAAGGCTTGAAGCCATGAAGAACAACATTGTCTGGTTACTTGCTTGGACAATACTAACTAGTGTGTTACTGGTCTAGAACAACGTATAAGGTATGTGAAGGTACCTCCACCCAAAATGTAATCCTCTCACAAAAAAACAATCAATACCCTTATTGATAAGGTCGACAACCTAGTAAACTGTCACATATGGGGTAATTTGAGATTTGTGGGCATACTGGAGTCTATTAAAGGTCCTGATCTCATAAACCTGCTCCAAAATGACCTACCTACCGCTCTTCATGTTAAGAGTAAATAAAGTAAAGTGGTGGTTGAAAGAGCTCATAGATTGGGCCCTGAGAGGGACGGGGGAGGACGACCAAGAACAGTCATAGCAAAATTTCTCAACTTCAGAGATAAAGAAGCTATTCTACAAATACATCAAAATCCCTTACTCCCCAAGAACATAAAGTGTTAATCTTTAAAGACACAACGACGCAGGGAATTTGGACCCCTGTGTGATAACCTTGTGAGACTTGCCTTGAAAAATTACGCATAGCTCACAAGGGACAAACCCACATGTTTGATGATGCCATCAAAGCGAGGGAATTTATTTGCCATCTTAACTTATCAGATGATCCAGGTCACAGCTAACTCCAAAATAGGAATTCTACAAAATTTTAAATAGCACTATAAATAGAAATAACACTGATTATGACTATAGGTCTGTTGTTGAAAGTTTGGTAAATTTCTGTCCAGCCTGTTGCAGACAGGCCCATGGCAGTTCCTGTCCTATTTGTAGAAAGAATTTTGCTAATACTTAATTTATCACTGGCTAAACTATGCATATGATAACATCAAGCACTGGGAAGAACCAATCCTCTTTTGGAATGGCGAATAAAGTAAAGTGGTGGTTGAAAGAGCTCATAGATTGGGCCCTGAGAGGGACGGGGGAGGACGACCAAGAACAGTCATAGCAAAATTTCTCAACTTCAGAGATAAAGAAGCTATTCTACAAATACATCAAAAAGCTCCCTTACTACCCAAGAACATAAAGTGTTAATCTTTAAAGACACAATGACGCAGGGAATTTGGACCCCTGTGTGATAACCTTGTGAGACTTGCCTTGAAAAATTACGCATAACTAACAAGGGACAAACCCACATGTTTGATGATGCCATCAAAGCAAGGGAATTTATTTGCCATCTTAACTTATCAGATGATCTGCTATCCAGGTCACAGCTAACTCCAAAATAGGAATTCTACAAAATTTAAAATAGCACTATAAATAGAAATAACATTGATTATGACTATAGGTCTGTTGTTGAAAGTTTGGTAAATTTCTGTCCAGCCTGTTGTAGACAGGCCCAAATTATCTCCCATGGCAGTTCCTGTCCTATCTGTAGGAAGAATTTTGCTAATACTTAATTTATCACTGGCTAAACTATGCCTATGATAACATCAAGCACTGGGAAGAACCAATCCTCTTTTGGAATGGCGCAAAGGCAGTTTTGAGAGGACATGTAATCTCTTACCTCGCTAAATAGAGAAAGGAATACTTGGTAAGATATGATGACATGTAAGATATGATGACAGGCAATGCAGTCTACCTTGCATGAATACGCAACAAATCTATCAGACTCCTCCCTATTTGCCTAAACAGCAGGAAAACAAATAGTGGAGGACTTTCTACTGTCCCATGCAAAAACCAAACGTGAACATTCCAAAAATAAATTTGACCGCTTGAGGAACAAATCAGGCAAAATACTGCTTAACCTTACAAAACCCCAACGTAGGGAACAATATATTCTCATGATTAGAGAAGGGGGCTCCTCCCATAGGCTTACACCCATGCCTGACATTCTGGCGGAATTTCAAAAATTTTATACAGAATTATAAACGGCCACACCTGATGACCAACAATTTAATCACAAACTGTTTGATGAAACCAAACTACCTAAACTGTCCTCTGACCAACAGCATTTCCTAAACGCCCTAATAACAGAAGAGGAGGTAAAATTTACCATAGCTTCTCTCCAGAATCACAAATGCCCTGGTCCGGAGGGACTCACAGTGGAGTTCTATAAAATGTTACAACCCAATGTCACATCCTTTCTGACCACTCTATTCCAACTATTACATTCCAACGGTCCTTCTTACCCATCCTTTAATGAAGCCCACACTATCATCCTACCTAAGCCTCACAAAGATCCACTTTTGGTATCCTCTTACCGGCCTATTACTCTATTAAACCAGAAGTTTAAGATTCTTGCAAAAATTATAGCGACCCTACAATTCCCAATATTCTTATTTCCCATCAGCTTGGCTTTACCCATGCCAGACATTTAATTAGAGGAGTATGAAAGGGTCTTTGAAACAAGGGCAAATCAGCTAGGTAGATTGGCTAGACGTCAATGGTGGGGATCTAATCATTTAATGTGGGCGAACTCTGCAATCATGTATCTAAGCGTACTGATACCCAAGAACCTCCACCAACTATACACCTTAAATATGCGTAACCAGATAAAAAAGGTATTGGCAGAGATGAGGACTTGGGAAAAAGTTCCCCTGTCTTATCTTGGTCATGCCAACCTTAGAAAAATGATTAGCTTCCCCAAATTTTTATACCTTCTGCAGATTCTACCCATTTTAATCTCCAAACAAATGAAACAACTTTAAATTCTGCTTTCCGTAGCTTCATCTGGCAAAACAAACCACCCAGGGTTAGCTTAATAAAGCTGCAACAAAATGCCAAATATGATGGAAAATCAATTTTTCCAATATCTGAATATATAATCAAGCTAGTATTGCTAGAATAATTAGAGCTCCATCGAACAAATAACTATACAAATTATTTTATGGATCAAGCCCTACTCCCCGATAGAGACTTTATTGCTGTTTTACACTCTAATAAGTCGAGTCTTACTACTACTGGACAACCCATTAGTCCGGAAATAACATCAGGTATTCTCTGATGGGTCACTACACCTCTCCATACTTCACAATCCTACATTTCAAGCAGGAGCTGCCACATATCCATAAACCGATGTGTAGAGAGGGGTATATCAAGCATTAGGGCATTTGTTAGTGAAGAGAAGTACAGGCTTCTTTGGACAACAGAAATATTTAAAAAAAATATGACCTCCTGATAACACAATTTTTTTTACATCAAATCAAACATTATGTCAAATAAGTGGTAGAGAGAGTGGTAGACTGACTAACTCGGACTCTGAACTGGTTAGACCCTTGAGGGGCAAAATGGCAATCTCTCTGCACTACCATTTACTTTCTAGCCCTATAGATCATTATAAATTCTGTCAAGGTCTTTCCACATGGCAAGAAATCTTTCCTGAACTGTTCCTGGAGGATATATTAAAAGCATTAAATCGCTCCCTATTCTGTACTAAAAACTAGAACCTTCCGATAAATGTACTTGAACATGTTTCATAGGGGATACTTGTCTCCACAGTGCAGGTGTGTGATGGCGCTGTCTGGGTCCAACAATTGTAATAAGTGTGGTGTCTCTGGAGCTTCATTGTTCCACTGTCTATGGGAATATCCTCTAATCAAAACCTTCTGGAGACACGTCCAAATGTATACCACTATATTACTTCTTAGATTATACACCATTATCTCCCCAATGGACAGTTCAGGGCATTGTTGACCCATTACTCAATTTCATAAAAGATAATTAAAAAAACATACTTATAGTATCTGCAGTTGCCAGAAAATGTATTTTGCAGACCTGGACTCCGGTAGCCCAACCACCATAACTATATTCAGGGATAACCTATTCACAGCAATGGACTGGCTGGAGACATCTCTATGTAAAGAAAAACGCACATGTTATTTTTCTGGAATTTGGAAAAGCTTTATTGACACATTACCTGCAGCTATCAAAGAGCAAATCTATCACTGCTTTAAGTACACCATGTGGTAAAAAACTCGTATATGTGCTAATGATTCACCAATCCTTCTGGATATTCACTTGGGAAACACATAATGGGTGGTTCTTTCCCAGGATAAGTGCGGAACCCTGATCGAGGTCATCTGTGGATATTGTGGATCTTAATATTTATTGGTATTCTTTATTATTAAAAATGTAGCCCAATGATGTTTACAATTCACCTATTTTGGTTTTACTCTCTGAAAGTATCTCTGACAATACATTGTACAGCTTGCTAATATTGTCCTAGTTATATTTCTTGTTAAGATATAACTGTTGAACTGTTACTATGTATTTAATTCTGTTAATGATTCCAGTAACTAAAAAAAAAAAAACTAGCCACCACATGTAAACCCCCTGTTTATATGTCCTGCCTCTACATGTCTGCCCTGTTTATATGTCCAGCCATTCATATGTCTGCCACCCCCCCAAGAGTCTATGGATCTTTTGGGACAAGTTCTAAACTGTACAGGACAGCGGGGCAGGCTCACAAAAGCTGGAATTGGGATAGTTAGAAGGTTGCATCAGATAAAGAGAAAATGGGTTTTCCCCTCACCCTAAAACCAGCCAACACCATTACTTCTGAATGATAATCTCTCTGATTTACACGTCTGAGTATGTGCACATAAAAAAATGACAAAATATACCAAGTCAAGTGGCATTCATTAACCTCTATGAATCAGTCCCATAGCCTACAAAAGGGTGTCTTCATCCATGCTGCCTTTAGCACCAAAATAATATATCATTCTGTACTGAAGGAGTTGAACAGCACTGTACTAGTGGAACCAGCAGAAGCAAATTCATAGTGACAGGTGCACTTTAAAAGCCACAGCATAGAAAGACTGAACTAATCACATTACTTGGCTGCTCACTAACCCATGCAACTGGGCTCATTTCTTTAGACTTCGCAAAAGAAATGCTGAGTGTTAAAGCAGGTCATGTAAAATCAGGTGAAGTATGTATCAAGAGTCTATTTACCAGGAATTCACAACAGGACATAATAAGGTCATTTCTGTTTGAAGCAGTGTTTTCCATTCCATTCTCTATGTGACTGAATACCATATTTTATTCTCATAAGAGTAAAAATGTAATAAGGGACCTGATTCACACTTAAGAATCTTCTTAAAATAAGATCTTAAAGTCACACCTGGTCTAAACCATGTTGACTGCAGGGGAGTCATATTTCATCTGTTGCAAACAGTACTAGTGTTGAGAGGTGATGTTTCCCAGCCCAAGTCTAAATAACAGTGTAATAGTAAAGCTGGTCAGTATCTGTGTGCAGTAAGCAATTTAAAGATATATCTCTGCATGCAAAGAATACAAATAAATTAATTCCCCCTGCAATCAACATGGTTTCCCAGGAGTGACTTTAAGTTCTTATTTTAAGAAGATTCTTAAGTGTGAATCAGGTCCAAGGACACTAGCTTTTACTTAAATAGTCTGTGATATCATATTTATTATTAGTATGTGTGCAAAGGCATTTATATATTACGCAGCATTCTAGAGATGTGATAAGCAAGGACAGATTGTCCCATTAAAAGCACAGGGCATGCCTCAGGTACAGCCAGCAAATGGTGCAGGTACTCGCTGGACACCACTCATGCAGCATGTAAAAAGTGTCGCCAAATTAGCACGCCTTATCACCTGAAGAAAGTCAACTGTGAATAGCAGACAGCATAGGAATGAAAGCACTGGCTGAATATTTTCAATATATAAAAGCAGTAAAAGAGTAATAAAATCAAATATCCCCACCCTTAAAACAATAGTTTCTGATTAACTAACTGTGAATTCATGGATATGGACCAGATCCCCACATCCGCACATTTTCCATATGTGAAGAGGTGTTGAAATCCCCGTTACCTCCCTCTCTAGTGCACAAAAAGTGTGACTTACATAAGACATAAGGGAGTCTTAAGTCACACTTGCAGATCAGCGGTCCAGCCGACTGCTATTTCACTCGTAACTGGGTGATCGCACTGACGCTGTAAATGTTTCTAAAATAGTTTTCTTCAGAATAGCGCAATGTATAGAACTACTGTATCAGCATTTACACATCAGTGCCGATGCCGGGTACGATAGCCTTTTTGCATAGGGGGACGTTTTTTTATTGATTTGATCAGAGTGCTATATCCCTGATTTCATTTTTGGCCTATTTATTTATTTATTTGTTGTCTATTTCATGTTAATAAATGTTATATTTTAACTCTGTTCATTTCATTTTGTGGAGAGAAAATGCATTGCTGAAGCTGCACCTTTCTTAAAGAGACAGTTCATCACTGGACCTTCCTTAAAGAGACAGTCCACTATTGGTCTTTGAGGAGATAGTGGTGTGTTTTAGAGTGCACACCTTGTCCCATTTCATTTTTTGTATTAAAAATGTTCAGTATTTTTTGGGGTAGTTCTATACATTGCGCTATTCTGATGAAAACTATTTTATATAGCATTTTAGTTCCCATTGAGGGTGTAGGATCCTCATTGCTTTCTTCGGTTTTTGGCTGCAGTGGTTTCAGCGCGGCCAATTCAGATTTCCGCTGTAAATGTTTCCCCCGCACAGCCCCTTTTTACTCCACTGTATGGAACTTAGTTCCGTAACATTAGTAAATCTAACGTAACATGTGCAGGGCACAACTGTGGATCTGGCCCTAAATTATTATGTATATTTCTATGTATAGATATATGAAAAAAATCTTTAAACCAGCCTTCTGCCTCCTTGAGCCCATATAATATAAAACCATGGCTACAGAGTGACAGAGCTCTTGTTACTCTTGTTACTGTACACTTTTGGTACAGTAGCTAGGGCTTATTTTAGTAGAATCTCTGTGAGAACAATCTTTCACTTGTCTTTATAGAGATGACATCCACAATCTGAAGGAAGACTGTTGTGAAATGTTATTAATACATCGCAGTGTCATAAACATAACAGGAATGACATGAAAGCCAATTTGTGGACAGACTTTCAATGTTTCTGGGCAGAAAAATTTTAATGTGTGCTGAAAAGCTCCTTTAATTGCTCTCAATTGTAGATGTATTCTTTTGGGTTTGAAGAGGATTATCCTGGAAAGCGAGTGGGAGGATAGAGTATTAGGCTAACAATATATATAAAAAAGAAGATCGCTCAAACAGGTTCACTGTAGCGGAACTTTTAAAAGCCACCCAGAATTTGTGAGGACACGGAATATAAAAGCCTGCAGCTATTTTGCACAATGGTTGTTTCCTGTCTGGATGAACAGACATATCAATGTACAAATTAGGGTTATTATGTCCTCTTTTAAAAATAGCAACATTTTGCTGCATCCTAGAACACTTGTAATTAATTTTTATAACTTTTAGGATTAAATCTATTAAATTGGAAGATTACATGTTGTGTATGCTATTTCTCATTTTGTAAACACTACTCTAAAGATTAGCACAGTTTGTTTCAAAATCCAGGTTTGATGTTTGATGTGTAAATACTGAATAGAATGGAAATTTATAACATTTCTTTTTTTTATTTTTTTTTATTGAAACACATATAGAGAACATTACATACAGATAATGGTTCACAATGTATAGAAATGGAACTGTATACAAAAGAAAACACTAAAGCTGGGCATACACTAGAACGATTATCGGTCCCAGCTGGGGGTGGGTCGATAAACAGGACGATTTCCCGCTTTCTTTAAGTATCATTCTTCAAGTAGAAAATAAGGATCATTAGCATATGCCCATAACTCATACCAGTAGGTATGGCGGAAGCACTCCCAAGTTCGGCTCTTGATAGGCTCAGATAGAATGGGCCTGATCCAGACCTACGTCCACAAGCAAGCGTACGCCGGTCAGGAGCATAAAACCGGGAGAAAAACGCACTGTGCATGTGCAGAATGACAACTTCTGGTCATCCGAAGGACAAGAGCGTACAGCGAGCGTATTTTCAGCGTATTTTTCGCCCAATGGGCATGCGTTTTGTACGACGAGAGTCCAGACGCTCGAGTTACTACACAGAGGCGGGGATAGTCATTTAAATTGTACAGTATGGGCGTGCTAAGCCCCGTACGACCAGCGTATTGGTACGAAAATTCGCACGTACGCTGGAAAAACTTAGGGTAGGGTTCAGCCGCCGTAAGTAGGTACAATCAATGGGAGTGTCATGGGCGTCAAAGTTTATACGCCCGGGCGAAAATACGCTTCGCTCGCGGGTGTAGGTCTGGATCAGGCCCAATGTTACTAAACCCCTCCCAAGATTCTACTCTAGATTCTTTTTGTAGAGATGCCTCCTTCCAATCCATATCCATATTTTGAATTTAAAGAATAGCTTTTCCCTAAACAGTACCATTGGTGGAGGTGTAGACTTAAGCCATGATTGCAAAATGCATTTATCAGCAGCGGCTGATACCGCTAGGAGGAGTTTTCGTATACCAGAAGAATATTCCAACATTGAGAAAAGCAAGGACCAATGGAAAGGGAGTTATCAAGAAACATTGATAAACCTCCAGATATTAACTTAGAATTATAGGCATTCTCATAGGCAGTGGTTTAAGTCTGCTTCTGGAAAACTACATTTGGGCATCAATAATCTTGAGTAAAACCAATCTGGGATGCTCTCATCAGTGTAACAGATTAAGGAACATTTTCTTGTATGACACTAATGAGAGGAGACGTGCAGTCTCAGAGTGAGCCCAAAGTATAATTGAAATAGTGATATTTGGGAAGTGCTCCACCCATTGAGAGAAACTAGACTTGTTTTTAGTGTAATATTTTGGCTGTCTCAATAAGTTGTAGTGATTGGAAATTCCCTGTGTGGTACTTTAGAAAAAAGCAGAGTATCCAGTGGATTATTCCAAGCCCTGTTGGAGAGCACACGTGCCATGTGACTTACGTAATGTTAAGCTTGGAGAAAGGTCATGTTATGTTGACTGATAACACCATATTTTTCTCTAGCCTGGGTAAATGTTAGGGCCCTTTTTTCCCCTTTGACCACTAAATGCGCCACCTTCACAATGCCCTCTCTTTCCCATCTTGTAAAGGGGCTACCCAAGAAAGAAAGGTGAAGAGAGTAATAACTGGAACTGATCCCTAAGTTAAAATCCACAATTTTCAGACCAACATTAGGAGAGGATTATCAACTATATTTGCTGGAACCTCGCCATCATGAAAATGCAAAAAGCTAATAAATCAATCTCTGTTAAACATTGTTGATCTCTGTATGTTTCTGTATGAGCCGTCCAATCCCGTAAGTGGCAAAATTGTTCTACCTGGCTATAAACCTGTATATTTGGGACAATAAGACCTCCCTCTGGATGCTCTTGTCATTTTAATAAACTGATTCTGGACTTTTACTTTTCCCAAATAAAAGATTAAAATATAAAGTGTTTGTGTTTAAGGTCTTTTTGGCTAAGGAGAAAGGGGTAATGCTTGCAAAAGGTATAGCAATTTGGGAAAAATTACCATCTTCATAATTGACACGCTCTCCATAAGGGAGACTTAAGAAAACAATTTCACATGTTGAATCGGTTATTAAGAACTGGTCTGTTTCAGACCGCATTTACGCAATCTACGTAAGAAAAAGATACGTAGATTACGGTAAAAAATTACTACGCATGCGAAGTACTAAAAATCGCTAAACACCAGACGTATATGTTATACGTCCGGTACTCTGAATACGGGCCATAATGCTGTTGATTTCTCAAAGTTTACCTGAAAGCCCGAAACTGAACTAAAAAACTTTATTATAAGCGGTCTCAAGGATTGTTTTGGGCTTGAGATAAACAAGAGAATATCATCCGCAAAGGCCAAAATTTTTTAACTCTTGGTGTCCCACGCCCTTCATTGTCTCTCATTTCTGTATTGCATACAGCATCGGGTCTAATACTAAGTTGGAAAGAAGTGGGGATAATGGGCATCCCTGACAAGTCCCATGACTCATAATAATTTCTGATCCCCTAAGACCATTTACCAGGAAAGAAGTAGCAGGATTAGCGTAAAAGAAAGCAATCAGGGCTCTGAAGTTCTGTCTCTACATTGAAGTACCTATTGTAGATAGGGCCAAGAAATAGAGTCAAATGATTTTTGGGCATCTAAGCTAAGCAACATACTTTAGGGGCGATTCGTCCCTGATGCTACTACAACTGCTATTGCTGCACGTGACCCTCGAACAGAGTGGCACCCCACCACAAAGCCTAGCTGGTGTATTGTCAGGATATCTGATAGAAATGATTGAAGGTGCATAGCCATAATTTTTGTCAACAACTTACAGTCTAAATTTATGGATGAGGCTAATTGAGGGTCCTTTCAAGGTTTAGGGAGAAGAATAGCATATGCTTGATTAAATGATGAATAAATGGGGAGTTCTCTGTGTATCTTTCTAAATAATTCAAGGAGTAGTGGAGCAAGTTCATTGTGAAGATAATCAAGCTGTTGTCTAGCCTGAACAGTTAAAAAGCTTTCTAGTAGTTGCCTCTCTTCCCTATATTGTCATTATTCGGGTCATTTTGGTATAAATGACATAGTCTACTAGTCGTTTCCTGGGACAGGATACAGTGGTCTGGTAGCTGCCCTACTAACAAGCAAAGAAGAGCAAATATATTTGATCTTCCCATTGCTGTCTCCTAAAGAGACAATTCCTTCTCTCTCTCTCTCTCTCTCTCTCTCTCTCTCTCTCTCTCTCTCTATTTGTTTTAAACAAGTTCCTTAGTCTCACATCTATATCAGGGTTTGTATGTGAAGTTTAGATATGTAAGTTAATGTATGCTAGGGCGGTAAATCATCAGAAGCATTTGTGAAAAAACCTGGGCGGCCTAGGGTGTGGGGCTCTGTATGGCACATCAACATTGTGTTGTGGTGCAGCCCCGAACCCTTTCCCTGTCTGTACATAACACAGGGAGCAAGGGACCAGATTCAGGGATGGAAAATAAGAGAGGGCAAAATCATGTAGATTTCAGGGGGAATCAAGTTCATTGTATTCTTTGCATGCAGGGAAATATCTTTGAATTGCTTACTGCACAGATAGTGACCAGCTTTACTTTTACCCTGTTATTTAATCTTGGGTTAGGAAACATCACCTCTCAAATCTAATACTGTTTGCAACAGATGAAATATGCCTCCCCTGAAATCAACATGGTTTTGCCCAGGAGTAACTTTCTTCTTTTATATTCAATCTCTGAATCTGGTCCAATGGTTGGTAGACTGAGGCTCTCAGTGAAGAAAAGCTTCAAACTGTTATTTTTGTGCACAGATTTACCTGTTTTAGTGGTGACACATGTAGACCAGGGTTGCAGACGTTTTACTTCCCACACTCCGGGTGATCTCAGAGATGCCAGCTTGGGGAAATTTTGCCAGCATTATGCAAATTGTGTCATTGAGCCCCACTCCTTGCCCAGCACTATTGCAATCCATAGTGTTCCTGGGGGTGGACGAGGCTTGATCATGAAACCCCGCCCACCAGGAGAGTTGGCAACCCAAATGTAGACTCAGAGCAAGCATGCAAAAGATGCATGCCTGTGTTTGGCACCAGTTATCGCACTAGACATTTCAAGTACATGTAACAGCAGTAGCAGGACCACCACAGACAAATAAAGCCTGGATCCAAGCCATTCATTATGATGGGAAAGAGGCATAGCAATCAATCCCCGAAGCACAGAACACGGTGCTCCGAAATGTGAGTGGCTAAACTAACCCCAACCTTTCTCCTAATTCTAACCCTAACCCTCCCCTTCCATTACCCTAACCCTCCCTTCCCTGCAGCCTGACCCTAACCCTCCCTTCCCCCGCACCCTGCCCCCTCCCTTCACCTTTGTCTGTGGCGGCGGTATTTCCGATAAGAATGGGTGTGTATGCCGATCGGCACACTCACCCATTCGAAAAAAAAAATAC
>WWET01000539.1:92913-103555 GCA_011038615.1 Limnodynastes dumerilii | reverse complement strand
TCCAGGTTTGGCAAATAAGGGAAGAAGGTTCAACCCAAGTGCTTAGTAGAACATTTTAAAGAAAAAAGTATTACAGGGGCCTAATGTCATCCAATATGGGAAGGATTGGAGGATCTTTTCACCAGCTTAATGTGCCATGAGTCGCACCCACCCCAAACACGCTCAAAGTAAAGTGTAAGGAATCAATACTTTTCATAAACTGTCTTGTACAATTATAAAGGTTAGAGGTGGGGCTGATTCAATGGTGTACACAAATCGGCGTCCCAAATATATGAGCATAAAACATATGTAGGCTGCATACGATCAGAAGGTTCAGGCAATGCTACCTCTGGATGCCTATGTAAGTACAGAACGTAGTGTGCCAGTACAAAGCAGCCAAGCTCAGTGCAGCTACGTGACCATTTGTGTAGCACAAGTGCATGATAGCACACTGTAATGTACACTGGAAATTGAGGTCATGATTAGTACTAGTGCTTCAGTGTTAATGTGAATGCACTAAACCAATAACAAAAAAATGATAATAAAATATATATTTTTTATTAATGTATTTATAAAATAATTTATACTTACACAATGCTCATAACTTTTGTATTGCGTCAGCCCCCTCCACTTAGATACAACCTGTACCTGGTGCGAAACAGTGCTTATTACCGTCTCTGTTAAACTTTGGATCGGGTACACTTGCTTTGACATGCCCCTTTCTGTACATTGACTATGTGCCCCTACCTTTTCCCTCACCTATACCCCCTTCTGAACATAAGCTCAGGTAAGTTCAGGTCTAAATTGAAGGAAATTGCATGCACATTTGTTTCCAAGCATATGTACTGTAAAATCACCTATACATCAACCCCTTAGTATACAGGTCTATGCTGTAAAAAAAACATATATTCTGTGAAAATGAATTTCCTCTAATTGTAATTTATTACTCGTGGCTAATGACTTCTCTTAATAATCTAGATCTTCCAAATTTGTGCATAAGAATGTTGGACCGGATTCAGAATTAAGAAGGTGCTTAAAATAAGAGAGGAAAGTCACACCTGGGCTAAACCATGTTGATTGCAGGGGAGTCATATTTCATCTGTTGCAATCAGTATTAGAGTTGAGAGGTGATGTTTCCTATCCCAAGTCTAAATAACAGTGTGATAGTAAAGCTGGTCAGTATCTGTGTGTAGTAAGCAATTCAAAGATATATCCCTGCATGCAAAGTATACAATTAACTTGACTCCCCCTGCAATCAGCATGGTTTAGCCCAGGACTGACTTTCCTCTCTTATTTTAAGCACTTTCTTAATTAAGAATCAGGTCCGTTGTCTTGAAAATTTTGCAGTTAAAATCAACCTTCCAATTTATTAAATATGCTCCATATCTCCAAATATCAAGGTGGATCCTGAGATCAAATTTTTTTCCGATCCGATCTCCATGCCACAAACAGACCTCAGAAAGTCAGGGCCAACTTTAAGTTAGGAAGGGTCGCAATAAATTTTGATCAGTAATTTTGATTGTTAAGAAAGCAATGGGTCACATCATGGGGAGGTAGGGGGACAGGACTTGAGGCAGTGATTTGCACTAAATCACATCATTGTGGCATAATAGTAACATTCATGGCATCAAGCCCACTTTGGCCAAATACAGGAGATTTGCCTGATCTCCCGGGATTACCGGACCAATGCCTGAATTCCAGGAGTTGGCAAGCATGGGTAGAACAGAGGCATGCACAAGCACCAAATGAAAAACTGGTCATGAACCAATATGAACACATAGTAATGCTAGAAATTAGGATATCTGTGTCAGGCCCATTTAGAGCTGCACTCTCCCAGGAAATATTTATTGTAGATAAAGAACATGTGTGTGAAGGAGATTAAACAATTGTTTCTGTTAGTAATTGTGTACCTCAAGCTTTTCCTTCTTTATTTTTCACGTTATATGCCTTAGATCTTATTTCTATTATGCCTCAAATAAAGTATTCTACCACCTGCCGAAGGGAAATGGAATACTGCTTGTACAGTGTATCTTACATTAGAAAAGCCAATTACTTCATTTTGTGACCAAATATCTGAAAAATGGGCCAGTAAACTATGTAAGACCCCTGCTGTTATTCAGGCAGGTTAATATTTCACACCATAAGACCAAATGTGCTGTTAATTCAATGTTTTGTATGAATGTACAAAAAATATCTGCTTCCTTTTGCACACAGAAACCACTGGATAAGTTCCACAGTAACAAATAAGGTGGCTATAAATCTGGAACATTTAGCGGTAAAAATACATAGCAGAAATTGAAACTCATTCAAGACAGGGACATTGTGTAATCTGAATTTGGTAAGTAATGACATTGTAGCAAGTCATTGGGCCAGATCCAGAACTACGCATTTCCACGAATTTACGTGTGGCGGAGACGTAAATTCGCAGATTTTAACGCACTGCGCATGCGCATCACAGAAAATACGCACATTCACGTAGCGTATTTTAGAACGTATGGGTGATTCACGTATGTCACACGTAAATACTTACGTGTGGGCGTGACAAATTTACGTTAGTGAACAATACGTGCGTTTTACGTGAAGTAGGCGGAGGGTGGTATTTAAAGTGTAAAGTATGGGCGTGCTAAGCTGCGTACGTTCGCGTAGTAAGTACGTCCGTTAGCGGACGTATGCTGTTACGTTAGGAAAAGTTAAAGTAGGGTTTGGGTCGCGTAATTTGACAAAATACGTCCGTGCAAGGAGTGTGCCGTGGGGAGTGTAGCAAACTTACGTGTACGAAAATACGCACCGCGAATATACGTACGCACACACGTAGTTCTGGATCTACCCCATTGTGTTTAAATATACTGTTATTTGCCATGCCACAAAACTATAGACTGGTTAGCTGATTCTTTTCTTATCATTACAGGAAAGTTGATATGAAACTGTATTTATGTATATTGTTTGAATTGATAAAATAACATATTGTGAAACATAAATAGAAATAATTTTTAGTATGTCCAAAGAGAAAATTTTTTAAGTCTGCTTAAGAAAATAAAAATACACACTTAACTACGATCTAAATGCAAGTATAAATGAATAACCTCTCCTATTGCTCGCACAGAGAATTGACAGCAGGACTCTATCTTAAAATTTCTGATCCATTTGCCCTTAAAATGCCAGTGGAGACTTGTGCGTGCCATATTTCTGTTTTTTGGGGGAGTTATTTTCAGAGGCTGTGATCTTCTTGTCATTTCTTGACATAATGTTCCCTAAAGATCTTATCATTGTGTATCGACGAATCCTATTGGTTGTTCAATATGTTAGATGTTGACATTGAAAAGCTGTCTGATATATTGTGTTGACATTGCAATGACTTTATACAATTTTATATTTATGCTTCAATAAAAACTTATTATTTATTATAATAAAAAAAAAATGCCAGTGGATCGGATGCCTGGATTTGTCAGCCCTATGAATCCTCACCTATACTGTACATTAAATTAATAAACCTCTCCCACATGTTAATACAATCCTCTCTTTGGAGGTAGCTTGAGGCACCTAAATTCTGAAAACTGGATTGAGCATATATGCGTTCTAATCACGACACTCAGATGAGTGCACATGAGGTGACCGTTTTTCAATCTGACCACTCAGATAAAACCGACTTTTGTGGGTATGAACATGCTGAGGAATTACAGAGGAACTTGGTAAGTATACACTAAGGGCCATATCCAGACCTATGCGTTAAGACGCCAGCCAGCAGTGTAAGATCGGCTTAAAAGCCGATCTGCGCATGCGCCGGGCAGATGTTGCCCGGTGTAGCTACGGAAATGTCCGATCGTGGATCGGGCATCCGTAGCAGCAGCGTAGTAACGCTGGAGGGGGCGTTCCCCTCCGTTACTACGCTGCAGTTAGTGCAGGTAGTCGGGGGGAGGGAGGGTAATGAGGCTGGGAGGGCAGTGTTAGCGTAGCAACGCCGCCGTCCCAGCGTATTAACAGTTGCTTACGTTGACTGAAGTTAGGGTAGCCTTCAGCCGGCGTAAGCGAGTGTTAATATGCTGGGGCAAGGGGGAGTTTCTGGGGAGTGATGCAATGGTACGCTGAGCGTTAGCACACTCAGTGTACCATCGTAGCTCTGGATCAGGCCCTAACTGATTATTAATCTCAGACAATTGCAAGTTCAGTTATCGTCTATGGAAGAACATACATTAAGAACTACTAAAATGAACTAGTAAAGAACCATCTATCTGCAGGACAATATTAAATTTAGTGCAGTTGTGATTATCATAAATCATACATAATCATTGCAGTAGTCTGTAACACTTTAATAGCATTTTTGTTGCTATTCACTTACAGAATATCCCACAGGCAACAATTTTATGTGATATATAAATACATTATTTTGCTTAATTACATTAATTGATGGCGCTTCCAAAATGCTAGAAGCCACTTAACAGTAATATGTTACTGTCTCTGTATATTTTAATAAACCATTACTAACAAAAACTTTGCTGACTTCCTATTGCTATTTGTCTCTATAATCTAGAGGGTAAAATGGACCATTCCACTATTAATAGCTTAAAAGAAATATATATATTATTATATAAGTATTCAAATGCTATACATTTATTTTTTCAGTTAGTTATTTAATTTGATTATTAAATATTATTATTATTATTATTATTATTATTACTACTACTACTACTACATACAATTTTGTGCTGATGTTTTTGACAAGGTGTGTTTTTGAGAAGCAACTCTAAAACACATGAGTTTGCCCTTTTTTGTTTTCCTTTAAAAAACAAGCGCCTATATATGGATACAACACGCAGGTTAACTTTAGGAGAAAAAAAGAACAATGACATCACTGTGTACATTTATGATGAAGTATAGCACCACAGCAGGTTTTGTTTTGTAACATGGCATTTGCAGTCACCACTTTATAGCAATTATTTCATATTATGCAACCCTGCACCCAAGAGCATAACTATAGGAGGTGTAAGGGGCATGATTGCTGTGGGCCCTGGTGACTAAGGAGGCCTGCTAGCCAAGCAATCACCCCACTGCACCTGTACTTACCATTTGTCCAGTTATTGCCGGCTGCTTCTCTTTCTCTTTAACCATCTGTTCTCCATCTCTTCTGCTTGCTCCTTCCTTGCTTCCCCATTGCTTCAGCTGGGTGTCACTTCCAGGGGCCACAACCTGCAAAGTGTTCTACAGCCCAGACTATCCCATTAAAAGGGGCTCTAGAGAAGACCAGGTTTAGTTAATCTCTGTGACCTGGTTGTGTCACCCATAACATTATACCCAACCATATACATCATGACAGACATGGAGTCCTTCATTACAGAGTCCATCAAGCCCTAGATAGCTCAAGTGTCCAATCTGGGACAGATGATGCAGGGATTAACTAGTAAGGTCCTGTCACAGGAAAGGAGTTGGTCTCGCTGTGTACTGCAGGATCTGCACCATCTAGTTTCACCAAAGCCATGGTGGATATCAAGGTTAACCTCCCAGACTGGTTTCTAGTGATCACACTCAGTTTCTACAATTCCACTCAAATTCTTCTGTCAACGAGTTTGTCTGATCATTTCTCACTTCCAGGGAGACCTGCAAGGCTGGGCTTTTAGTCTCTTAGCTAATCATCCATTTACCAAGGGAGAAGTCTCTGCTGAAGAATATTGCTCAGAGTTCAGGTGACCACAGACTCCCAATGGAATGATTAAGCTCTACAGAGTCAATTTAGGCTGGGTCTTACCGATTCTCTCAAAGATGCCCTGGTACAATTTCCGCCCTCTAAGACTCTGGAGAAGCTCATGCAGCTGCCAATTAAGATGGATCATTCAATCCAGGAGTGTCACAGGGAGAAGAAGACTATCCCAGAATTCTTCTCAGCCTCTCCAGTGCCAGTCGCCTCAGTTTAAGAGCCCATGCAAATTAGAAACTTCAGACTCTCCAAGCAGGAGAAGAATCACTGCCATACCTTGGGTCTCTGTCTTTACTGTGGTGGCAAAGGGTCACAAAGCCACCCTAGTGTCCGAAGGGGAAGTCATCAGGGAACTCATAACCCAGATGGATTTGGAAGTGGTTTTAGTGCATAAGTATGGTTGTCCACTCAAAACATCCGGGTCAAGCAACCCTCAAACAAGGTGGGACCCTGATTTATCAGACTTTTCACCATCATCTATAAGATCAACCCAGTAGCTTTTCAGGTTATTGCTGCCCCATGATTTCAAAATACACAGCTTTTTTACACAACCTTTCTCAAACTCATTCACCCTTTGAGAAGATTTTTGTTTTGCAAACTAACTAGCTCTTCTGGGGCTGGATCCAGACTTAAGTAAGTGCTTTAAATTAGTTACTCCTTTGCTAAACCATGACTCACAATTAACTTGACTCATGTTAATTGTTTTCTTTGCATGCAGGGATATATCTTTGAATTGCTTACTGCACACATATACTGACCAGCTTTACTATCACACTGTTATTTAGACTTGGGATAGTAAACATCACCTCTCAACTCTAATACTGTTTGCAGCACTGTTTGAAATAAAGCTCCCTTGCAATCAACATGGTTTAGCCCAGGAGAAACTAATTTCAAGCACTTACTTAAGTCTGGATCCAGCCCCTGGTGTTAGTAGACAGAGAAGAATTTGAGGTGGAGCCAATCTTGGATTTCAGAAGAAAGAGAATGGGTTCCAGACAAACATCTGCATTCTCAAAAGTTGATTAAAAAATGTCCCGAGAAATTCCCTAGGAAGCCTGGTCCAAGGGGTAGTAAAAGCGTTTGTGAAAGGGTATGTACTGTTACCTGTGGGGTCCCCACGGCCACTTGCGGGACCCCCACTGTTTACTTCTGGTCCCACCTCAGTGGTTTCCTAGCGTCCTGTGTTGGGCATGCTGGCCATGGGGAAAAGTGCCACCTGCTGTTCCAGTAGGCACATGCTCTCAGTTTTGTTCCCTGCATGGTTGTTTCTATAGCAATCGGGATTAGCCTTTGTGCATTCCCCTCTCATGGCTCCTAGCCAATCAGTGGCTAGCAGCCTCTTTTTAAGAGCCAGCAGATTTACCATGCATAGCCGATTATAGCATATGATTTGCCCTGTGCTTGCTCTTGCCTTGTGCTTCTGAATTATGCTATTTATTTTTGTTGATTGTTGAGTGCCCCATTGCCCTCACCCTCTCCCTGAGTGTTTCCTTGACACGCCTGTGGTGTTCCTCGTGTGAGAGTGTGCTCTTGTGTGTCTCGTTTGTCTCCTTGGTATTGTTTGTCAGAGCTACTCCCTTCTACAGTAGCTCTTTCGCTTTCTCTCTCTCTCTTTTTAACTTTCTCATCTGTTCTCTGTCTCCTCCGTTTGTTCCTTCCTTGCTTGCCTTCTGCTTCCACTGGGTGTCACTTCTGAGGGCCGTGACCTCAGTCCAGATTATACCCACCATCAGGGGCTCTAGTGAAGACCAGGCCCTAGTTTGACTCCTCGTCCTGATTGTGTCACCCTTAACAACTTGCAGTTTCACAACTCCAGAGGGCTGCAAATTGCCTATGCTTAAGCTAGATTTTTTAAACTATGGTAGTTACCTCTTTGGACCGAATGGTTAACCTCAAGGGGTGAAATCTGCAGCCTCGGTGTAGCCTGGCTGTCCTAGGGGGCATATTACTAACTATTTACTACATGAGGAAGAAATAAAGAGAAGAATTATCCAAATGACACTAAAGTCTGTGAACACTGTAAGATAAAGGTAGCTTTGAAATTAAAAGTGTATCTATTGCTATGATTTACTGTTCTGCTCTCGCAAGTGTCTGTTGTATGAACCCGCATGGCCTCTGTATCAATCCACTAAGAAGACCTTTACTGAAGTAATGGGATATACCAAGATATCACTCTTTAAAGCATGCTTCCATTAAAGCTATTATCTAGCTAAAAGGTCATGTAGAGTTTTTAGTCCTAAGTAGTTAAAATAGTGACCTCCATTAATATCCGCATTCTGACTGGCCTTTCACATTTCACCATTTATATTTGATCTACATATTCTTCTGAAAGTAAAATGATGACAAATTGGACCTCAAACGACGCTGTCTAAATCTTGCTGACTGCAAAAGGTCACACTTTATCACATTAATTCTCAACAGAATATACTCTGAAGGGAAAACAAACAGAAACATTTACAAAGAAGCAATAGGATTCCCAAGAGATTTGTGCTTTTTGTGTAATATATAATATGAAGCTCTGTTATTCTTTTAAAATGCTCTGATGACCAAGATAAGTACACACGCAAAAAATGTGCTGTTATTCTAAATAGAATGCATATAAAGTAGAATTTGCTGTATTAAGCTGCAGCATTTTCATAAGTGGTGTCAAGAGGGCTTCATGATGTAGGCAAATGAAATGAATTTATGAAGGAGGCATGCTAAAAGGCAAGGACTTACAGGGTCACTCATCAAAACTGTGAATAATTTACCTCACATGCCCAAATCTAAGAAAATGGCAGTCTTTCAATCTGCCCATTTCACCCTAAGCAGTCATAGTCACATGGCTTTAATGAATGCTACTTTCCTGCTAAGTGTCCCATTTAAATATCTCTGGTAATAATGCTTACATCACTCTGTATTTGACATACATAATCATGAACAATAAATTTGCCAATTTCAACAAATTTGACACATTTACTCACTGAGAAAACCTTTATACATCTTTAAGCCAAGTAAAATGCAGTTATGAATGTCAGAATAAGAGGTCAAGTGAATGATTTGCCCCCCAGTCCTAAGCATATGAAAGCTATTTGTGAGGGAGCATAAATTACTCTAGGGCAGTACTGTTGATGACAGGATTCTATAATCTGGTGAATTACAGTTAACAAGATGATGTGAAGTGGGTGTTCTACTGGAACATAATGATGTGGACTGGTGACATTACTATACAAAAGAACCATGTGAACTGTGTGTTACATAAACTGAGTGGGCCAAATTTGGTGATCAAGGCATTCAGAAATCCCCGAACACACACACACACACACACACACGCATATACATACACACACACACACACACACACATACAAACACGCACCACCACCACCATATTTTGGTCAAATAACTATCAGTAGTCTATCCCATCCATATGGTTAAGGTTGAAATGTAAACACAAAGATGCTGGTATATATGGGATATGTATATTTACTATGATTTTACAATGCATATTTATTAGTTACTTTTAAAAATGATTGTCTTTATTGTCTTTATTGTGATTAAAATCAAAGAGTGTGTTTTATGTAGGATACAAAAGATTGCTAAAGGTATTCCCTGTGGTGTACATTTTTCCCCCATAAATATAAAATGTAAGAAACTTCAACTTGCACAATAGAAAATGTACTAGCAACAATCTGCAGTGTTACTGGACCACATGCCAACACAGAACAGCAAAATGCCTAGTGATTTCACACAAAGTACCTGGTATGAGACTGTGCTTACTGCCAGCAACTTCCACACATTACAATGTAAAATGACTAGTTTACTGTTTAAGTTTGCAACAGTTGGGAGCAGATGCAAGACACAAGACACAGATAACAAATATACTTTGTGTTTTGTTTTTGATATATCAATTGTTGCAGAATCTTGTGTGCTAAAATAAGTATTATAAATAGCTATTAAGTATCGCTGCATTATTCGTGGATTCATGTATTTATAAATTACAAAAGAAATACCCATAGTAACCCTACTATTTACTTGAGAAATAACCATTAATTTATGTTAAGCATATATATACACAAATTCCTAGGTACATTTTCACACCTCACAAGAAGATAACTTAAAAAGAAAAATGTCCATTCAGGTGGCTGCAAAATACACCACTTCAGAGGTCTCCAAACATTGTCTTTTATCTTGTTCTGTCATACAAAATGGAATGGAATGCAGTGCTTTCTATTGTGATAGGCTAAAAAAAGACAAGATAATCAATTGAAAAAGGCAGTCTGCTTTCTCCTGCAAGTCATCATTAGGCCAAGCAGAATGGTTCTCATGAGCTAATCTTGCTAAGGGACAAAGCGGGATCTTCTTGCAGCGGTTGATGTTTTCAATGGGGTAGCTATGTGGTACTTGCCTGTACTAAAAAGAAAATCCCATCTCTCATGAAAACTTCAATAGATCGCCTTTAACTTGCCTGTATGCTTGTTCTTTTTTTTTTTTGTTAACAAAGGAAAGCTTAGAGATGGCAGAGAAAGGTATGATTATTCCCTCTCTTGCTAGTTTCAATATGAGACATATGCAATGGGTTCCCCCTAATCCATAAGCAAGTCTAGTTCTCTGTCTAAATGGATTTCCTTAGAAAAAATGAGCTGTATTGCATTTCGTTTTCATTGCGATAATGGATTCTTATCGCACTTGAATATTAATATTGTGAATAATAACCTGAAGAATGTCTTACTGTCTTTTGTTTCAACATTTCCCACTGATCAATAATCTGCATTACTTAGTGCAGCTAATTTATAACTTTGCATCTCTGCATATATTTATAGGTGCTAGTTATAGTTAGCTTTGGGAGCCTGATCTCTCCCCAGCATATATAATATTTAATTACTATTGCATGATATATATACTAGTCTAAAACCCATCCTAAAGACAGGAAAAATATTGGGCATTTATTTCTCCCCCGCCTGTAGCCCCATCATGTCTCCAGCCCCCCCCCCCG
>WWET01000539.1:63978-78113 GCA_011038615.1 Limnodynastes dumerilii | reverse complement strand
TACACATACACACACAAAGAGTTAATAAATATGTAAATAAAATATAAATTCATCTGACCTAAAAATCTTCCACTTTTTTCAATATTACAAATAAGCAAGAAGGCAATCTGCTAAAGAAGTAAATTAGAGCTTTATTATAGCTTAAATTCTATACTTAGAGACTCATGATAGCAACAGGGCACAGCGTGGCAATCACACACAAACATAACTGGCAGCTGTGGTACAGGAAGTATAAATAATGGAGCACAAATATGACTTCTTAGCATGCTTGCTTGTACATACACAGAATATAGTTCTTGTGTATGATGTGCAGGGAATTGCTTAATAGTTTTCTGTATGTCATGTAATATGCCTGAATAAATATTAATGTGTAACCTTATCACCCCATATGCAAAGGGACATGTTTAGAGTTTCTGAATTCTGAGTATGCCCTAAATCATTCTTTATTTAAGCAGCCTGTATAGCTCTATGAAATAATCTTTGAATTTCTAAAATACATTTAGCAGAGAAAAAAAAAATAGACATTTTTCTATTTATGCTAAGATATCACCTGAGGAAATTTTAAAGATTATTCCTTCTAAAAATCTAAAAAATATTTTATTTAATATTAAAGTTATAGTGGCAAAAACAATCATTACATGATACTGTCTGTGTAAATAACCCATATTAAGTCTACAAAAACATTTCTAAAACTCAAATAAACAAATTAGATATGCCCCATATAATTACAGCTACACCACTTTTTAATGAACAATAAGATCTTTGACTCTGAAAAGTTAGGTCTGGCTCAGTGCTGTCAGCACTGTGCAATCTATTCCAAGTCCTGCTGCCATTCAAAGAATCAAAGTTATGTTTTCTCATTAGTCAAGCACATTAGGGATATGTTCTGTACTGAACAATGGTTTTCTTAATGTAGCCCACTAAATAATATATCTACAACAGCAAGTACGTAGTGACAATGTACAGTTGAAAATAGACTTGTCAACAAGGGAAGATAGCAGCTTTAAGAATGCAACTGTAACAATTGGATGGCTTTCTCTAATAAGCAGCATACATGTGGAGTCTGACAGTATGTATACACCTCGTTCAGAAGCCTTTGAAAGCATAAAAATGAATAAAGTGACAAAGGGGTAAAATTAATATAGAGACAGGGTCTCCTAAGAAAACACAAGATTCATAACTGCATTGCATGATATATAGAGACAAATAGAGCATATAAGACTAAATACACTGGCACTTGTTATTTATTCATGCAATATGGTACTACTCCCTCCAGTATTAGTTTACTACCACCCCAGTGCCCAATGATGTCAACAATTAACCTAACAAACCTTAATGAATGTTACACATTATAAGTAAAATCAACTGAATGAGCCGAGGGCTTCTACTAGAGCATTACTCATGCAACTCAAGTACAAGCAAAACACAGCAGACCGGCATGTTACGCTGCAAGCTCTCTTCTGCCAGCCAAACAATAATTAGCTGCCCTGGGCATTTATTGCTACTTGATCATAAATAATCAGCTTCAATTAAACCCTTCAGCACGGGACTGAAGGTACTGTGAAAAGAAAAACATGTATAGTGAGTAAAATGAGTAATAGGTTGATTGTGGATTAGTTGTAGAATTTTTATTTCTTGACTCAATCATTTTGGTACTAAATTCATAAAACTGAAAAGCAAAAAGTTTCTCAAAAATATAAATATATAAGTAAAAGTTCCCAAAGTAATGCATAATTTAGTATTATTGGCCCGTATTCAGACCTCCGTCTTCGGATGGATGGCCACAGAAGACGGAGGTCTGAATACGGGCCATAGTCACTTTATTTATGACATTCCAAGCTGAATTAAAACAGTAAATTGATTCAAATTTTCTGCCTTTCAGTCTCATGGCAAGGCCAACTTGGGTCATCATATTGCGTTGAGACAATCAGAACTCGCTGCATCATTGCTCCCTGGCACCCTAGTAGCAGCCAGAGAGTGTCCCCCTAGTCACCATCCCCAAACACCCCTGCAGCAGGCTTATTAAATTATTGCAGGGGTTGGAGGAAGAAAGAAAAAAGGCCAGAAGAGGCTAAAGACAGTATGCTTCAGTGGGGCAATGCGGACCAGTGAGAAGGAGGCAAAGAGGAGAAGCACCAATGGCAAGAAAAGAGTCAGAGTGGCTAGAAGCAGCCGAAGACACTGGACGCCTACCAAGACAGAGAGGCCTACAGCAAGACTACTGAGGAGTAATGTAGGAGCCTCGGCCGAAGAAGCAGAATGGAAGGACTGGAGGAGGAGAGGAACTCCTTAAGGAGCTGAAGAAACAATGAAGGTTGGGGTAAAGCAGACCAGGGGAGAGTGGAGCTCATGCATGAGGACTCTTTGTTTGTCTTTTGTGTTCTTTCCCCTAGGCAACGAGTATCCTACAGCTAGGCACCAATACCAATATGTAGGGGTAATCGTTCATGAAGAGTGGAATGGAAAAAACCTCTTTGGAAATTATGCAAATATGCAAATCGTCAAGTACCCTATCAGACGATTTAAGTTTTGCATGCAGAGACTAGATTTAATGGGCATGAAAAGACAGATGAGTTTCTGGACTGTGATGATGACTAGGGAAGATGGGGTAAATCCAGACCTAAGTGCTAGTTAAGGTTGAATGCGTAGCGTATATACGCTAGCTTAGTTTCTATGCACTCCCTTTGCTTGTATGAACTTTGGCCGTTTATGCTACCTTAACTTTTCCGAGCGTAAGTACTGACGTATGTAGTAAATCTAAGTACGTGACGGCCTAACCCTGCCCTTACTGTACGATTTAAATGCCCCCCCCCCCGCCTACAATGCGTCGTTGGAGCGGAATACGATTACATAATTACGTGGGTTGTATTGCTTCCCCCTGCCCCTTTGTTCGTATTTAGGTTAATGGTATGTTCAATCAGCGTTGCGTCACGTAACATCTGCCATGCACATGCGCAGTAAATACCAATCAGTGAATTTACGTCTTTGGCTAGTGTAAAATCGCTAGCGTACTTAGTTTAGGATCTTGACTTTGTATGTTAAAAGTCATATAGCTACTTATATAAAAATGCAATATGACGTATTTACTGATAAACAAAGGCTTTATTATTAAACTATTTGAAAAAACAGGTTGCAGTATATAAGATCAGTAGACAGCGAGTAAACCCCAGCATCAAGCTGGGACTGTAAAGCGCTCAGCTGTACTCCCTTCACATAAACTTCACATGAACTCAGGTGTCAGGCAATAGTTGACAGAGTGGCTCCCTGGAGAGAAACTGTTCTGGTTTGATATTTGCACAAAACTAAGTAATCATTTACTTTATAATGTTTGTTGGTCTTTTGTCTTTATTTCAACATATAATTTCATGGCTATCCAATTAACAACGACAATTAAAGCAGACTAACGATGATTAAAGCAGGAAGCTCAGCAGAAGAATTGGAATGGTGGTGAATAGAGGAATAAAGGAAGCTCCACCGTCTTGAGGAGCTGCAAGACAATGAAGGCAGGGGAGAAGCAGGCCAGATGAGAGTGGAGGTGAGGCAGTGGATGGCTAGTCCCCTGGATGCAAAAAAGCAGTGACAATATGCAGTTGACAATAGAAACAAAGGACAAACACATTGGGCCTGATCCAGACTAACGCTGCCCGCCATATTTACGGCGGNNNCCCGCCATATTTACGGCGGGTGGCTGCGTAAGTCCGGCATTTCTGCCGATTTGCGCATGCGCCGGGCAGATGTTGCCCGTCGTAGTTACGGAAACCTGTTTCTTAGGATCGGGCGTCCCTAACTGTGGCGTACTTACGGCGAGGGGGAGCGTTCCTCGCCGTAACTACGCAACAGTTACAGAAGGGAGGCGGGGGAAGGTAAGTAAATGAGGGTGAATGTTCATTCATTGGATGGTTCAACAATAAAGGGGGGTAACCCATAGGTGAACAGTAACACATTCATTGCTTCAACCCTTATCCTACATGTCAGCATTCTGTAAAGACATGAGGTGTTCTGCAATACAGGAAAAAATTCAACTCTGATAAAATATTTTGTATCATAGTAATGGATCTACACCCTGCACGTTTTCCGTAGGTGCGGGGGTTTTATATTCCACACAAGAGAGAAGAGTGATCGATCTCCCCCTGTCACTCCCCTCTCTCATGAGTAAAATATGTGATATCCACCCAACACTGTAAAATGAAATGCTTGCCTTACAGAGTGAAGGCACAGCCCCTTTCTACTTAAATTTCATTGTACGCATACGACCTCCAGTCCATACAACCCACGTAAGTACTTTGTGTGCGTAAGTGGGTTATCATTCTCTTCTGTGGATCCGGCCCATAATCCATAACCCATTATCCCATAGCTAACAGCATCAAAGCTAGGCACATTTGTTGTGGGGGTTGACTAGCCCGTTCCTTTAAAATTTTTGCTAGTTGGTTTAAGGTTATTTCAAGCTGGTTGCTTTAGGATTATTTCAAGATGGTTGGTATAGGATTATTTCAAGCTGGTTGCTTTAGGGTTATTTCAAGCTGGTTGGTAAAGGGTTTTTTCAAGCTGATTAGTAATGGGTTATTTCAAGCTGGTTGATTTAGGGTTGTTTGAAGCTATGAGTGACTGTAGTGCAACCAATACTGGTCAAAAGTTATCATCAGTAAAATTGAGGGAATCCCACTATAAGGCTTCAACTAAAAGTGCTATTTGTCTTCTGTCGGCCTATTTTATTTACTTACAGTATGTATCGCTCTGTTTATTTGCTGTACTGTAAACTGTAATTGTTAAAGATTAAGGATGCACTTTGGGAAACCTGGAATAAGGAAGAACTAGAGCCCATGTGTGGGGTCCATGGATAAGTGGAAAATAATAAGAGTAGATACCATGGAAATTACTTTTTTCTAAAGGACCTGCAGCTTGAACCAGCTTTATAAAACTAGCATAAAGTAAATTGTCTAAAGAGGTCTAGAAGTTCACTAGGAAGAATGGATTGCACTCCCTTGTGTCCAGAACCCTGCCTTAACTTCTCCGAATGGATGTGCATCTGTCCAAACACATATCTGTGCGGAACTGCTAACCGCTGCACACGGTACTTCATTAACATGCCTATACCTGCCTCTCTTGCACCTCTCTTGTAGGGACTAGGCATGTGGAAATGTGTACACTATGAGATCCGTAGCATATCATAAGCGAGTTGCATAAGTCCACTAACATTCTTAATTCACAATCAGGCCCAATAACACTACACTATAATTAGATTTAGAAAGCCAGGAATGGAAAGGAGATCAATGTCACAAAGCCCATATGTCAAAACACTTTAGGGTACCCTCAGTTAAAAATAAAAAAAATATGGAAAACATTAAGCAGATTACAAATGAGAGTTATAGATCTTGGAATATGATCAGCTCTAGGACAGCCAAATAAGATTCAGTAGGAGTATAAAACGCATACTCTGCCAAGACATTAAACAATATTAGCCACCTAGTGTTATTTATAAATCCCTCACCTCAGTTAAAGAACTATAGCTACATTATTTACTTATTGCTTAATAATTCTATTGCATTGTATTCATACATACATTAGGTTTATAAGTTGGTAACCTTTTTAGCTGGGTAAGCTGTATGAAGTTGTGGAATAGGAAGGGTGCTGACCCGATGTTGAAGCTGCTCCTGGTTAAGTCTGGGCACACTTTTGACCATTATAATGGTTAAAGGACCAGAATAAAACAGAGTATATTGTCACAGTCACCAATGTGTAACACATGAAACAGAAACATAGAAAGTGATGGCAGATAAGACCTACATGGCCCATGCAGTCTGCCCAGTAGTCTATTTAAAAGTATCCTGACGCTAGACACTATTTACCCTTAATTTAGTTTGAGATTTAGGATATCCTTATATTTATCCCAAGAATGTTTAAACTGTTCCACTGTGTTAACCTCAACCACTTCAGATGTGAAGCTATTCCACTTATCTATCACCCATTCAGTGAAATAATTTTTCCTTTGAATCTACCACCCTCCAGTTTATATTTATGCCATTGTGTTCTATTACACCTCTTCCTTTGAAAAATGCCACCCTCCTCTAGCCAGTCACAACCCCTGATATATTTGAAAGTTGCTATAATATTCCCCCCTCTCCTTTCTCTGCTCCAAGCTATACATGTCTAGTTCCCCTAGCCTTTCTTGGTATGATTTGTTACAAAGGCCATGGACCATTTTAGTTGCTCTCCTTTGCACAGTCTCTAATGTATCTATGTCTTTCTGGAGATATGGCCTCCAGAACTGAACACAGTATTCCAGGTGAGGGCGTACCAATGACCTATAAAGGGGCATCACTACTTCCCTCTTTCTGCAACTAATTCTTCTCTCTATGCAACCAAGCATCTGACTTGCCTTTCTCATTGCTTTGTTACATTGTTTGGATACCTTTAAGTCACATGAAATAATGACTCCTAGAACCCTTTACTCCTCAGTAGTTTCTAATATAGTGCCATTAATTATATATTGAGCTTTTGGGTTTTTGTGCCCCAAGTGCATTATTTTGAATTTTTTGGCAATAAACTGCAGTTGCCACACACTTGACCATTCTTCCAGTCTACCCAGATCATCATTCATTTTGTGTACCCCTCCTGGTATTTCTACCCTGTTACATATCTTTGTGTCATCTGCAAAAAGGCATACTACAGGCAATATCACCTATAAAGATATTAAACAGCACTGGTCCAAGTACAGAACCCTGGAGAACTCCACTAGTTACCTTACCATCCCCAGAAGGGATTCCATTTACTACAACCCTCTGTTGTCTATCCTGTAACAAAGATCATATCCATGCAACTATCCAATCCCAAAGTTTCCAGCTTATTTAAGTCTGCAATGTGGCACAGTGTCAAAGGCCTTACTAAATTCTAGATAAGTTATGTCTACAGCTCCCCCTTTATTTAATACTTTACTGACCCAGTCAAAAAATTCAATATGATTTGTTTGACATGATCTTCCCTCAGTGAATCCATGCTGTTTGGGATCCTGTAAGTTACTGCATTTTGTTATGGAACTGCTCCCAGGGCTTGGAATCATAACTGGGGCTTGGTGTTCACTAGATGGTGGGGATAAGCTTGTGCAGCAGAACACCCAGAAGGTCACGATCCCTGGAAGGCAGCTCCAGGTGAAAACAAAGCACTAATAACCAGGCGAGGGTGAATAAACCAAAATAGTTAGTGCAAACAACAGAATACGGTAATAGGAGAATGTGAACTGGGAGCTACAATAACAACGACAGAAAAAGGAACAATATAAAACCTACAGGCTATAAACACTAAAAAGTAAAAACAGAAATGGGCACACTGAGCAGAAAGTAGTAGTAATCAAAAACACTAGAAGCTGGAGCACAAGGGTAAACTAAATACAATGGTCCTGATCCCAATCTATGCTGATTTCTGCCGATCTGCGCATGCACCGGGCAGATGTTGCCCGGCGTAATCTATGAATCTGTGTGCCCTGGATCTTGCGTCCGTAACTACAGCGGGGGGAGGGAGGGAAATTAGGAAGGGAGGCCTGGGTTAGGGACTTATAAGCATGTGGCAGGCATAATTACCCACTGTTACGCCGGGTGAAGTTAAGGTAGCCTTCAGCCGGCGTAACAGTGTGTAATTACGCCAGCCACAGGGGGAGTGTCGGGGGAGTGCACCAGAGCCAGGCTGGTAGTACTTACGGACAGCGGCCCAGCGTAGCTCTGGATCAGGCCCAAAGATACAAATGTACTGAAATACAAACAGGAGTCCAGATAACAGTGAACACAAGAGCACAAGGAAAACCCAAAAATAAACATAGAAATGAACATAAATAAATACCAAAATCAAGGAGTAACCTATAAACAGTACAAGGACAGCTGGATCACAAGCATGCAAGGCAGAAGAAGCAGGACTGGAAATAAACAAGAGGCTAACAAAGCAGAATGACCAGCACCTGAGTTAGCAAGGTGTCCTTATATCCTAGATGCTCAGGTGCTGTAAATTAATAATTGTGGCTAAGTCTAAACAGCAGCCCCTAGGGGCCGATCAGGAGAATGTCCATGCTGAACAATGGGTCCCACAACAGCCCCTAGGGGCAGGTCAAAGAAATTTCCACCACGTAATATTAGCCCCCCCCTTCGGTAGACAAATATCAGACACCTCCTGCAATATCCCAATGCACCCCCAGACCCTCTACTTCTTCTTTCTGTACTTTTTCCTGGTCACTGCCTCACAAAAGGCCTTGAGATCCCGAAGGATTGTGTCCCAGGTGTTCAAAAGGGACTCTGCCCACTCCAGAGGTTCTCCTCTGAACTTCTTGATTATGTCCATCACCACCATATATGCAGTAGTCCCGAGTTCAACTTTTATCCCAAGACACTCTCCCAGGGCAATAAACTGGTTTTCCCATCAAAGAAAATCAAGTCCTCTGTTACAGGTAGTTGGACTTCAGGCTCTGACAAAGATGGCTGGGCAGGTGGTGCGGACTCATGCAGCTGGGAAGGTGGTACGGACTTAGGCAGCTGGGCAGGTGGTGCGGACTTAGGCAGCTGGGCAGGTGGTGCGGACTCAGGCAGCTGGGCAGGTGGTGCGGACTCAGGCAGCTGGTCAGGTGGTGCGGACTCAGGCAGCTGGGCAGGTGGTGCGGACTCAGGCAGCTGGGCAGGTGGTGCAGCCTCAGCTGGGGAAGCAGGGCAGGAGTCCCCCTCTGGGGCAGCAAGGCTGGAGTCCTCCTCTGGGGAGGCAGCGGGCATAGGCTAATCTCTCTGAGCAGCAGGCACAGGCTCATCTCGCTGGGCAGCAGGCACAGGCACATCTCGCTGAGCAGCAGGCACATAACACAACAAGAGGTTAACAAGGCAGAATGACCAGCACATGAGTTAGCTAGAAGCTGTCATAAAATGCGAGACTTACCACATGAGAGGTCACCAGTCGGTGGCACTCTCTAGCTGTGCCTGCACTGTGTCTTCCCAGAGGTTCCACTCTCCATAGTGGCAGCCTCCTGTTTAGCATCCTGTTCAGTGTGTCTCTGGCGATGTCTCGGCGCCAAGCTCTGGGCGCTGCTATCTTGTATTTGGTCACCTGACACACCCAGCCAATTGGATCCAAGCTGTGTTAACCACATGACCAGACCATCAAATCCTGGCCAGAGGCACCCTATTGAAACCAGTAGCACAGTGTAACCTGTGCCAGAACAAATTGTCTATTCAAGGTGCCTGGTTGCTACTGAGCATTGATGCAGCTAACCTGAGAAAGCTTGTCAAGTCCAGACCCAGTCCTGGTCAAGTCCAGTCCAGGTCAAGTCTGTCAAGTCCAGATCCAGTCCTGGTCAAGTCCAGTCCAGGTCAAGATTGTCAAGTTTAGATCTAGTCCTGGTCAAGTCCAGTCTTGCTCAAGTCTGTCAAGTCCAGGTGCAGTCCTGGTCAAGTCCAGTCCAGGTCAAGTCTGTCAAGTGCAGATCCAGTCCTGGTCCAGTCCAGGTTAAGTCAAGCTTGTCCAGTTCAGTTCCAGTCCTGGTCCAGTCCAGGTTACAAAAAACACACAAGGCCGCGCTTCAATTCAAATATATGAAATGTGTTCAAGTGTATATATAAATGAAGAGGTGCAGCCAAAGTGCCACTGTGTAACTACAAAGAACAAAAGAGAGGTTGGGTGCTCCATATAAACATTATATAACACTTTGTGTTAGCACATACATAAAAAGGCATCAAGGCACCTCCTGTAGGTGAGTCCCTATCCATTTGCTATATGTGTACTCAGGAGGTTTGTATTAAGACACTCCTGCCATTTGAAAAGTGTGCAGCAGCCATATTTATATATGCATTTGCACACATTTCATATAGCTGAATTAAAGTGCAGCCTTATGCGTTTTTTTGTTACTGTTATTTTACTTTGGGAGCCTGAACCCTCCCCAATATAGCTGCTGCACACTTTTCAAATAGCAGGAGTGTCTAAATACAGACCTCCTGAGTACACATATAGCACATGGATAGGGATTCACCTACAGGAGGTGCCTTGACGCTGGGCAGGTGAGCTTAACCCAATATAGCTTAATTGTGAATTAAACCTCCTTTCAGTACAGGTCAAGTCTAGTTTACTCAAGTCCTACCTTCCCATCAACTATATTGCATAGTTCATGAGCAGGACTTATAAGAATGTCCATTCTGAAGAATAAGTCTCACAGCAGCAGTGGCGGGCTGGGCCAGGGGGCAGGGGGGCATGTGCCCTCAGAGGCCGCACTGCCGTTAATTATTCAGGGCCGCGCGGTCTGTCGCTGGCCATGCGGCTGCCGGCTGGATCCTTTTAAACATCCTCTCACTGTGACTAAGTCCTTTCCGCAGCGGTTTACATGAGGGCTGGCCTGGCTAGATGCTAGGATACAAGCCAGCCCTCATGTAACCCGCTGCAGCCGGGACTCAGTCTGACCAAGTCCCGGCCGCAGCAGTTTACATGAGGGCTGACTTGTATCCTAGCAACCAGCCAGCCAAAAAGAGGAGCAACACGAGGAGGGGCGGCCAATGTCGCCGAACCGGTGACAAGAGCACGTCTAAAGGCGAAGAATGTCTAATCTTCAATTTGTCTAATCATGAACTTTCACAGGATGAGATTAGTGTGTTGTCCAAAGGCCTGTCATTCGTACCCTCACAAGGGTTTAATTCGTTTAATTGGAAGGTGGACTTATTTCGCCTTCAGCGAAATTTAAAATTGAAAGAATTTTTTCAAAACAATCCCCAACGGCCATCCACTGTTTTACCTCAATATCAGAAATTTAAAGAAAGATCTACGTTTGATCCACAAGGGCAGAACCCTTCCATCAAGAGCTTTGTACGCCTGATGGATGAGGCAGTTATAAAGACCACACAGGCATTACCGAAAATGGGACAAAATCTTACCCAGGGTGAACACAAAGCATTAAAAGATCTTTCATCTTATGGAGACATCATCATCCGCCCTGCGGATAAGGGCGGGGCGGTAGTGGTACAAAACATTGCGGACTATAGATCCGAAATTGAACGCCAGTTATCGGATAATTTAATTTACCAAAAATTGTCGAAAGATCCTACATCCAAATTACAAGCGGAATTGGAACATCTTTTAACTGATGCAGTGTCTAGAGATATCATTCCCCCTGCTGTGGGTAAGGCACTGTTTACTAAAGCACCCAAAGTCCCGGTGCTATACACACTTCCTAAACTACATAAAAATGCCGAGTGTCCCCCCGGCCGCCCAATAATCTCGGCGAGGGGGTCCTTGGGTCATCCTGTGGCAAGTTTCCTTGACTCATTCTTACAACCATGCGTGCAAGCGTTACCAACGTTTTTAAGGGACACAACTGATTTGTTAGCGAAATTAATGTAATATTTGAAGGAAGAGTCTTTGGGGAGGAGTAGCAAGTGATCAACTGATGGAATTCATATTTGAGATTCTTTATGTGTAATAGAACTCCTACAATGTAGCTGAATAATGTGCTTTTTGATTTATTGTTTTTAGGTGGGTGCCTTGTATGACTTCCAGGCTACACGGCCGTTCTCCCTGTGGTCTGTTGACATCGCTGAAGGTCCCGCCCACATTACTCCGGATTGGCTATAGCAATCCAGCTTGGGGATCGCCTTGACAACCTGCGTTAACGCAGCCTCCGGAAGTGAGGTGGTGAGGGGCCAGACGGCGTTCACGGACAGCTGAGCGAGGCGGTACACGTGGAGATCCTAGGTTGTCTATTGGCAGGGGTGAGTTCACTTAGTGTTATATAAGTTCTTTCATGGTGTGTAGTGATTTTGTGAATTGTCCCTGACGATAGAAATGTCTCTGAAACGTTGGATTAAAAAGAATTATTTACCTTACAAGCCTGGGAGTGCCGTTATATATATATATATATATATAAAACAATGGGCCGTTTCTTATGGGCCACTGCTGTGGGCTTGCCCAGGTCAAGGAAATGTCCACAACTTAACAAATTTTAGATACTGTACAATTTGTTCCTTTAACAGTGTTTCCATCAATTTCTCTACTACTGATATTAGACTCATTGGTCGGTAATTTGCCGCTTTTTCCTACTTCCACTTTTATGCAGAGGAACAACATTTGCTATTTTCCTGTCCTCTGGAGTCACCCCCATTTATTAGTGACTGGTTCAATAATTCAGTTAATGGTTTTGCTAGCACCCCTCTAAGCTCTTTTAGTGTCCTAGGATGTATCCCATCTGGTTCCATTGATTTGTCTACATTCAGATTTGAAAGTTCTTTTAATACCTCCTCCTAAGTGAAAGAAGTAGTAATTGCCTCCATTATATTAATAGTCTTCCCATTTAAAAGTGGTCCCTTCCCCCTCTTTGTTTTGTGAATACTGAACAGAAATACTTGTTAAGATGATCTGCCACAGCCCTTTCACCCTCAACAACACTTCCACTCTCTGTTTTGAGCCTTACTATACCCTCTTTAGTTTTTATCCTTTCATTTATATACCTAAAAATGCTTTTATCCCCTTTTCGTACCAAGTGGGACAATTTTTCCTCAGTTTGTGCCTTTGCTTCTCTGATAACCTTTTTAGCCTCCTTCTGCTTTGCAAAATACTCCTCCCTATCATCGTAATTTTGAGTTTGCTTATAATTCCAAAAGGCCATCTTTTTTGCTTTCACTATACTTGCTACTTCTTTTGTAAACCACATTGGCTTTCTTTTTCTTAGGTTTTTCTTATACAAAGGTCTGTTGCGGTTAATAATGCATTTATTTTAATTACCCCACTGCTCATGAATGTATTGAATTTAAGAAACATTGTTACCTGAAGTTTGACTACGAAGTTTGAACAGTTAAAATGAATCAAAAGTAACAAAGTAATTAACAAAAGTTTAATGTGTTATAAAAGGGGATGACAACACTTCAAGTACTAAAACTGCTTTTAAGTGTGATCAAAATATAGCAAATGGGCTTTGAGGCCAAGGAGCTAATGATATGCATATGACATAAGGACTATGAAAGCTACCTATAATACATTCAGACTATATTACAAATCTGTAACTAATCTGTTACCAATGTTGTTTCTTATGAAATAGGTTTTCTGCAATTTTTCGTGTACTTACGCTGGAAATGTAAGAAAGGCACTGGATGTTGGAAGACTGTCCAGGCAAGAAAGAGTATTTATGTATCCAACTTTTATGCACTGATAATCAATGTAAATTTGCAAAAAGATGGTTGGCAGCAATACAATCCCCCACCCTTCCTTCTTTTATTATTGAAGTAAATCTGAAGTAAATACTAGAAAACTAAAATGATTTTTATAGCTAAGGAAGATACATGTTAAACACTTGCGTTTCCATTATGCCTTAACCTTGCTCATTTCTTCATTCATTAATGTATGACAGGCACATATAAGGTAAACTATGATGGCATTGGAAATGTTTAAAGTCCATAATGTTAATAAATTAGCACTTAATAGCATAGCCAGGAAATGCACTTTTGATACAAGCTAACCCCATAAGCATTTGGCTATTGAAGACCTTTCTTCTAGTGCATGCAAGGCAGAATCCATAAATACAGTTCACAGTTACTTCCTGGCTTGAAAACATGTAATGTATAGTGGCTTGGAAGGGGTAAAATCAGGGTCATAACTGATCCATGTGAGACAAGTAATATTTATTTCTGTGAATTACAGCCCACTTGGAATATTTTAGCTGCTGGATAATTATGTAGGATGCAAACACACAGCCTGGGTACATATGCAAGCATCAAAAAGATATTTCAATGAAGCCATTTTATTAGCATAAAATGTATATATTATTATATAAGGTGACATCTGTACACATTTGAATTGTAATTTTAGTATAGCCCACTGTTTTAAAAGCATGAGCCCAGGCATTAAACAGCAAGTATCTGTTATTGAAAATTGATGACAATATTGTCACAACACTGGCATTTACATTGTTAATAAATCTTTTGTAATATTTTAAATTCGATTGACTCTTGGATGCAAACATCTCATTACTACTTTAATATGAGAGATTCATTAAGGGCAGAAAGGGCATTATAAAAGGGAGCTTGCATCATTTCCTAGAGAGGAAGTTAAACTTACAGGGAAATTTTGTCTTATAGTCTTTCAGCAATTTGTTTCTTTTCTACGCAGGTCAAATTAATGGAAATTCTTGTAACACT
>WWET01000539.1:16682-50963 GCA_011038615.1 Limnodynastes dumerilii | reverse complement strand
CTACAAAATGCTAAAATCGCATAATTTGGCTCTTTATTGTCCCTATATTATTATTTACCCCATTAACAATAATTTGCAGTAATTTCTAGTCAATTTTGAGCACCTCACAGGTAACAATATTATTTTCATGCATCTTAGGCCAAACGCTGCAGCGGGCTGGCTTGTTACTTACTATTACTAAACAACAGAGCAGCGGCACAAACACACACTGCAGTTTATAGCACATCTATGAAACATTGCCACACACTGCTTTTTCCAGCAATGAGAGAGGTTTTCTATTTTTTCACACACAACGCAAGATTTTTTCACTACGCATTGAGATGCGCAACACTTCAATCCGTGTATTTTTTACAGCTAATAATTTTTTGGGGGGTGTTTATTTTGTTTTTACTAACAGAAAAAAATGTTTTTTTTGGCTCAATTCATTTTTAGAAGTTAATTATAATTTATAAGTTAATGTTTTAATTGTTTACTTTTTTGGGGGTTTTTGGTGGGGTTAAGTTTTTCAGTTTTTTTTTGGTTACAAATGTCCCTAAAATGGTGGATTTGGGGGAGGGGTGGAATTAGTGAAACAAACAACAACTGCAGAGCAGGAGTATAAGTGCCAAATAAAATGTCAGCCACTGCCCACAGCCCTAAAATTAATAACAGCCACAGCCCTAAACAGCCCACAGCCCACAGCCCCTGTCTCACTCTCTACTAGTTTGTCACACGCACTGCTTTAACAGTGGTGGGGAGGGGTTTATATAGGGTGCATTCGGGAGACGTGACGATGACACAAAACGTCATCATCACGCTGTCGGATCTCGCAGGTTCGGCAAAACCCGCGAGATCCGACCGCGTGACGATGACGTTTTGGGTCATCCTGGCTCGACTCGGTACTTGTATTTGCTATGTTCGGGGAGCCTCGGTTTCAAAGAAACTGAGCCTGAGCAACTCTACTTTTAAGTAGTAATGTATTTACTTAAGAAATAAAAATAAAGCAATAAAATGATTTACAGTATTATAATTATTGAAACTAAAGTTCAATGCACTAAACAAACGCATAAATGAAAGCAGGATCCCAGAGAAAAAAGTTAAAGGTTGATGGAAACTGTTAAACATTAAGGTCCTGATTCACACTAGAGTAAGTGCAGGATCTCCATGTGTATTTTTACAGTCAGTTACACTGCGCATGCCCAGAACCCCAATATATACGCATGTAAACCATGGCTGTCTGACTGATTCCAGCATCCACGCGGAATTAATCCCACATGCAGGGCTACAGGGGCAAATGAGCTGCAATGTACAGCATGGACATTCCAAGGAGGAGGACTGATTTACAAGGAGGAGTGCCTTTGGTATTGGTTGTTTTTGTTGTTTATTAAACTCTCATAAAGTAGGGGTTAATTGTATTTCTAACTTTAACGTTGTATTTTTATGGTTACTTTTGGTTACATTTGTTAATGAATGTACTTGCTGTTTAAAAAAAAAAAACTGAAAAAAAATGTACTTTTTAAAATCATAACCAGTGCGATTACTTACGTATCTTTGAATAATAAGCAATTTTAAGCACCTAAATAAACATCCGATTCACACCAAATTAAGTCCACACCTACCTAAATATATGCAGAAAAGACCTGTCAGTACGTCCTTATGTAGCACTCCTGACACAGGGGGAATGGATATCCGGTTCTTTATTTTTTCTGAATTGGTATTGAGGAATTTCCTATGCGTATATTTAGGTAAGTTTGCAATTTTACTCTTAACTGTGAATCAGGGCCCAAGTTATTTCAAACACTTTTCCTATTCAATTTATACAACAATTATCAAAAGATCTAATGTCAAGGAAACTAGAATTACATTTTCATTTCACACAAATAAGACTGTGAAAAAATGTTTTTATTTTTCTAACTGTTATGGTATCAAAAAAAATTATAATAAAGAAGGTTTGAATTATACATATCAAAGCAAGGCTATAATTAGCAGATTTAGCAGCTATTCAATCTCGAACAGCAACACTGCCCTGTGCGCTTCTCCCAACTAAGGTCTCTGAATGTTATGGTCAAATTAGAAAAGCACATTGAGGTAGATCTAGCACTACGTTTGCAATACATTTCCTCGCGTAGCGTATTTACGCGTGCGTACCTTCTATACACTCCACTTGTCACACCCCTTGAATGTACGTATTTTGACCAAGATACGCTTTCCAAAACCTACCTTAACTTTTGGCAACGTAATCGATGTGATCCGCTAACGTACGTATGGCCAACACGTATTTACGCAGCTAAGCACGCCCATACTGTACACTTTAAATACAAACCCCCGCCTAGAACCCCCGCCTACATAACGTATTTCAGACGTATTTTTGACTCACGTAAAATTGGCACGCCCACATGTAAGTATTTACGTGACACATACGTGAATGGCCCATACGTTCATATTTAGGCAACGTCACAGAGCGTATTTTTTATGGTGCGCATGCGCAGTACTTACAAAAACGCGATTTTACGTCTCCGCCACGCGTAAATTCGCTCACAAGCATTGTTCTGGATCTGGCCCATTATCTATAGTCAGAGAAATGAGCTCACTATTGTATGACCACAGCCACCAAGGCATTCTGGGTCTCCAAAATGAGAACAATGAACAAAGAAAAACAATACTCAGGAAATCAGCCGACAGCAACAGCTGGTTGTTAACCTTAAGACGGACGAGCACTGAATGACCACAGCCACCAAGGCATTCTGGGTCTCCAAAATGAGAACAATGAACAAAGAAAAACAATACTCAGGAAATCAGCCGACAGCAACAGCTGGTTGTTAACCTTATAAGAAAAGGGAGGGCTAAAGGTAAAATCATGGTGTGGTAAAGTGATGTGGGATATGGTCATATGGAACCATGGTGATATAAATGAAAAAGGGGCTCAGGATATGGAAAATATATGTTGGAAATGATAGTTTTTAGTAACAATAGTATTAAGGATGATTGATGTGAAGTATTGTATATGTTAAAATGAGAGGATTGTGGGCCGTATGCAGAGCTCCGGCCGCACTGCAATTGCGGCCGGAGTTTTCAGCAATGTTCTACTGCACATGCGCAGTAATTTTGTACGTTACTTCTTACAACATAGATTGCGTATCTATGTTGGGCAAAAAAATCGCTCTAGTGTATGGTCCAGATCAATTTTTGAAACACCAAATAAACGCACCAGAAACGCTCTGGATTATTTGATCTTTCAGCATGTTTAATTTAAATCGGGAGAAAGCTGAATGGTTCCCTATTCTTCAGAGCTGCTGCTGCTTTATATCTATGTACAAAGCTGCTCTGACAGCTCTGAATGTATACTTTAAAGCTGTCAGAGCAGCATAGTACATAGATATACAGCAGTGGCTCTTGAAGGGAGTAATACAGACAGGGATCTGCTGAATCAGCTGATTCTTTTCTGTATTACTGCATGAAATAGCCACTGCTGTATATCTATGTACTATAGATATACAGCAGCAGTAACATAGAGAGCCCTGTGTCCCCCCCCCCCTCTTCTGCTAGGATTATCGGTTCTAGTAGAGGAGGTGTATGGTGCCGATAACTGGACATCTCCTTAGCAGAAAATCGTCCCGTTTATCAGCCCACCCCCTGCTGGGACCGATAATCTTACTAGTGTATGGCCAGCTTAACATGAGTTACCTAAAGATTTCAAACTATTGTAATCAACAGGGTAATTCTATGCAAGTCTGTAGGAAATGGGCTTCATTTAATATTCATGTTACACTCATGTATACTTCTAAGTCAATGTCTACTTATGTTGAATTTTTACTTGTTTATCTATTTATTAAATGTAGCATGAAATAGCAATAGTGGTCCAAATCCAGACCTGATGCAGTGTTTGGCACTGCAAAGTATATTAGCAGGAATACGAAATCAGATCCACCATGAGGCCTGGATACGCAAATACAAAATGCAGGCATTTTCCAATGTTCCCTTTTCATAAATCAGGATCCAATCCAATGTGATTATTATTTTCAAGTCTTAAACACCATAGCAACAACAGAGCATATGTAGAAAAATAAATATATATAAAAACAACACTTATATGGGAAGTGTAAGCCCTAATTTATTTGACCTAGGCTGTGCAAAGCTCTTGGGTTTCTGCAACAAGAATGCTCAATAGGTTGATTTACTAGAAGGAGTTTGAGTAAATGCCTTATCAACAGGACTTCTAATTTTAACCTTTTAGCATTGTATTTAGGATACTTTTATAATTATTGTAATTTTAGTTTTATTTACAATTTTAACATCCATCTAAAACATAAATATTAGCTATTGCTGCATGATAAAAGCTGGTGGAAAATAGCAATTTAGAGCACTTCTGGTAATGGGACGCATATTTAAAATAAAAAAGCTTTCAATAAGCAAAAGCAAAAGTATATAATAGTTGCTAATGCAAAATGCCTTTCAGTTTCTATCCCTAAGTACAGAAAGCTTAGCTTCCTGTGCTAAAGACTTTTGCATGGCAGGTTAACCTGTTTCATATTTAATAAATAAAAATATTCCTCCTGAAGAGATGTGGGATGTCTGTATCAGTACACAGAGAGAGGGCATGCTTATACGAAACATACAGAGAGAGGGCATGCTTATACGATACATACAGAGAGAGGGCTTGCTTATACGATACATACAGAGAGAGGGCTTGCTTATACCATACATACAGAGAGAGGGCATGCTTATACGAAACATACAGAGAGAGGGCATGCTTATACAATACATTCTGCTACAAGTTGTTGTTGTGGAGGTCTGGATCCGGTCTTGTATTTTACTGTTCCTATATTCTTATTTGTCAATAAAGCCCTCGCACAAAGCATACAGTAACAACCATTTCTACTATACACAACAGTGAGTTCTGACTAGAGTTTGAATTCATTGGTAAAGGGAATGCATCTGGAAATGTTGCTGCATTATTCACTTTAATGTCTTCAGTTGTGTTCACCTCTGGATCACACCTAAAGCTTCTGTTATTTGCGTGTGGTTTTACAAAACATACTGTAGGATGCTTTTGCTTTTGCGCACGAGCCCAGATCTGGCCCATAGTGTTTTTGTGGATGTCCAGTTGTTTTACAGTTATACCTCATTTAGATCGCTGCCCCAGCAATATCCCGGGTCTGTGAACCCGGGATATTGCCATGTCAGCAGAAGATCCCAGGGTCACAGACCCTGTTTTCCCAGGGCAGACCCGGGAAATTCCGGGACCCGGGTCTGTCCTGTCAGTAGTGTGAATCATCACACTATGTAACCAGGGCAATAGTAAACAAATTACACCAATCAAGTAGATTATGTGCTACCCGAGTTGAAAAACCCGAGTAGCACCTTTCACACTGTACCCCTACCCGGGGCTAACCCGGGAATAACCCTTCTTTTCTTTTCCAGGTTGAATTCCCGGGTTGGACCCTTTCACACGGAGCCCTTACCCGGGTTTTTGCTGCTTGCCCCGGCAAAAACCTGGGTTTTTAGGGCGATGTGTAAGGGGTATTATGTGTCAATTCCCATTCTACAATGTTATGTTTACATATTTTCCTGTTTCTAATAAGTATTAAATAATGGATTCTGAATCGATTTGTGATTTAGGAAATTGTCAAAACATAAACTATTGGGCACAAGCCAAAAACAATAAACAAAGAAAATGTTCACTATACCATGGCTATAGGAACGATCCCCGTGAATGTTGTCTGGCTGACAAATATTTCGGAGATTACAAGTTCACTGGCCGAGTCTTCTTCGGGGTATTCAACCTGCCATGTGATCTGCTGGGCACCAGCCAACCCACTGCCAATATCCATTTTAAAGTCCATCTGCAGAATTTCATATAACGAGTCGTTGGCTCTGAAAGAAATTGAGAAAATGTCACAGCTTTAAACAGAGCTTGCAAAAACATAAATAACAACATGGTAATGAATTAGCATGGATGTTCTATCTTTACCGCAGTGATCAAAGCATAAATCATCTAATCAATGCCACAATAGCCCTAATTTATCACAGGTGACTCACAGGCCTTTTTTCTATACCTGTCTGAAAGAAGCAATCTTTCTAATTAGCGTGCTTGCCACACTTTTCTATTAGAAGGCAAGCTACACATTCTCCGATGGCCTTGAGACATCAGCTCTTTTTTCTAGTGTTATCGGTACCAGCAAGTGTTGTCTGGCATAAGGAACTCTTGTTCCCTCATCTTTCATAGATGGTTTGGTCTCCTTAGTGTCATATATGTAATATTGCCGTTGTGGTTCATCTGTTAGCAATGGATGTTTTTTTATACCACTCACAATAAATTGTATTTTGCCAAAGAATAAAATGATATAATGCATGTAAACCAGCATTTTCATCTTCTATAAGGCGAACTGGAGCTGCAAACAGTCTACTGTAATTTACAGACAATCATAAAAGGTTTTAATGATTTTTACATTGAATTTCTTCTATGTATATAACTGTTTCAACTTAGATAAACTTCATTTAATATACATTTCGGCACATTTAAAAACACTTTATTTTCTATTAAGTTATTTAACTATATCTTTTCTTAAGAGCTATCTAATGCCCCTTTCACATCACCACTAAAAATAACAACTTGGTTTTGGTGGTAATTTGAAAGGTTATTTTCCTGTCTCTGACCCTGGTAAGTGGTGGTGTGAAAGGTGCCTAACACACCTGATTGCAGGGATTTGCTTACAGGAATTTCCCGGGTCTACCCTGCAGCATTTTAAGGATTTTAAAGTCTCTTTGGTTTTTTTTTAACCACTAATCACCCTGCAATAACCTGGGTTAAAAATCCTCAGGCTCCACCCAGTCCACAGGTGCGTTGCAGGCGCATAACAATACCCTGACACCACTAGCACCAGTGCAAATCTGGCCTATTTTATAGTTGAAAATCCCAGGTTATTGCAGGGTGGAGATGTGAAAGGTGTATGGTTTCAGGGATTGATGGGTCTTCTTTCACCTATCCTTTTTGAGGTCAAATACCTTTGGGGTCGGATCCACAATTAATAAAGACAGCCAACTTACCTACGCTATTTATATAAGTAAGCTGTCAGTCGGCGCAGTACTGTGAATTCCGCATTGAAATACATCCAACCAGTGCTGCATTCCGAGGGAGAATACAGTCCCAAATCTGGCAGTACATCAGCTAATTCCACAAGGAAGCACTATGTCTTTGTCTTTTCTGAATAATATTTAGTAATTATCCCAGTTTAGCAAAAAAATATAATATTATTATATCATTTATGAGGTGGAAATATATAGACATTGCCATAAATAGTGTGGGAATAATAGGAATCAGAAAGTATTTGTTCAGTGTGTGTGTGTGTGTGTGTGTGTGTGAGCGTGTGGGGGAGGGGGGTGCAGCTCTACACTCCCCTTAAAAGAAGAGAGGACCCTTCTCCTACACTCAGTGGCTTAAGTTCTTCCCTGGCGTCCGGAGGCAAGGGAGCGGGGCATGACACTTGCGTGACATCATGACGTTGCTGGGAAGAGGTAAGTAAATCCTTTTAATGGAGCCCACAGCCAGTAATAGCAATATTAATGGTTTGGATCCGTTACCAAAACCTTCAGAAGGTAAGTGCAGGACAGGTCACTGCAAAGGAGGAGAGTGGAAGTGCCCCCCCCCCCTCTGGGCTAGCGCCTGGATCTCAGAGCTTCCATTGCCTCCGGTATTTCCGCCACTGCCTACACATGTTTGTTACTGTGCATGTGCACCAGCGCACTCTTTTAAACCAGAGCAGAGAGGACGGGCAGAATTATAATAACATTGGGTGATGACTTAGCGGTCACTATGGGCTCTATAGAACTGCATCCACAGTAGATGCACCAATGACACTGTTACAACACTGATTTTGCATTTTATATCAGTGAATAACCTTGTCATTTTGTTGATTTCTATAAAAAGAATATAATAATATGTCCAGGAAAGAGGCCATTCTGACAGAATAGACCAGTAGAACTGTACAAAACGTAAAGCTGACATGCATTTATTGGTACAAATGGCAAACATACGTACAGAAATGTATGTCAATCATTTTCATCCTGTGGTGTCAAATAACAGTTCACAGTCACACGCATTATTGGTGCTGTGTGCTAAATAACATTAACACCATAGAATAGAGTGTTTAAAAGAAATCCATATCTTAAAGACAGGTCAGCAACCTAATCTTGTTAAATAAATGAGATCTTGTGTATGAATTAGCCAGACATACTTTTGATAGTCTTCAACTCAGGAATGGCTTGTTCAGAATACAGGTGCGATCAAATGTTATAATTAGATGTCATTATCATTTTGTTTTTGAAAAAGGAAACGTTTGGAAGCAGCGTGGTACTCTGTCATTTCTTATATCTGAAAATCTGTCTGCTCGCTGTGCTTCACAGGATGTCCTCTCACCGACAAGGACATGATGTTTCTTCAATGCCTCAAAGTTCACATCACAGATAAACAGATTTCCCAAGGTTGTAATACCATATCATAATAACAACACCATGTTTTTCTTTGTTAGACCTCTAAAAAAAAACCAGTTAAAACAAAATGACATCTACAACAAATGCTGTATACTGCAAATGCAAAGGTACCTGAAAAAAGACAACGGACCGGATTCAGAGATCCGTTTTCACGTGGAGTTGCGTATTTTTAGGATCGGATCAACTGCGCCTGCGTCGTAACTTTTTCCACGCAAGTTAGGTAGTATTTATGCACGGATGTCCATTAGGCACGAACTTGTGAATCGCACTTGGAGACATATGTGCGGAGGGGCGTGGTTTAAATCTGTACGTTCAAAATGAAAGTGGGTGGGGGGAGGGATTTAAATGACCATTTGAGGGTGTGGTAAGTTAGATACGCACATACGGAGCTAATATACGCAGGTATACGGCTGTGAGGAGAGTGTTGCCTTGCTACATGCGTGCGTATAATTGCGTACTTTAAACAAACAGATCTCTGAATACGGTCCAACATGCCTATTCAGCAGATGAAACACATTTCTGAATAGGTCATCAAGAAAGCACAATTCAAATGCAACATGACTTTTACTATCATTTTGCTAAGGAAAATCTAACGAGACTTTGTTCTCATCAGAGTACAGTGAGGAAAGAGGTACAACAGAGCTGCACTGCAGACATCATTGCCATCAGGGTGAAATGCGGTGATTTTGTCCAGGGTCCAGAGAGAGAGAAAGGGAAGGGGTTGCCCATCAAAACCCACCTCTGCTCTCCTGTTGCTGGTATCGCCAGTAGGAGACAAATGCGTCACTGTCACTAGTCTCTTACCGCCGATACTTGCTGCTGGAGAGCCACGTCAGGCTGCACATCAGTGGCCTAATTTGCAGGGAGTCACTTCCCTACTTATTAACCCAGTGTGAAACATACCTGCAGGTCCACAGTGCTCTATCTGTAAGTCACACCACATAGGGGATGGAGCGCCAGGTCCCAGACTCCACTTGTGGTTGTAGTCCTGACTGTAGAGAGCCATTATAATTTCCCTGTGTTATGGTATCATTTGTCTATCTTTCTGGAACTCATTTGTAACTTTTCTAGTTACCAAAACATGTAAACCTTTAAAAAACGACTGAAAAGTATCGATAATGATATCATCGCCTAATTTTATCTAGCAGTATGACAGGTGAAGCAAGACGTTCATAGACAATCTTTAATGGTCTGGGTGCAGTTACATTTCTATTAATTATTTCACTATTAGATTCAAGAGATGTTGTATTTCAGTGTTTATCTATAGCTAATAACCTTATATTTCCAATTTATACAAACAGGAATACTATTTTGCCATAAAAGAAGTAAAAAAACCATCAGAGTTATAAAAAAAAAATCTATGAACGTCCTGCCTTCTACAATCCTGGTATGAAATGTGGTTTTAATAAACACTATACACACAGGTTTTAGGCGTTAATATACTTTAGCCACTTATATTATGTGTTTTTTGCTGTGCATTGTGGTGTCAACTTCTTCAGACATAAAGATTCCCTCCTGTTCTCATTAATGGTTATTCTGTATCTTGTGAGAAGTGGTTATTTGAAAATATAAACTTGAAATGAGCTATTTCATTGACATCTGCTAATGGAGAACAAAGCCATGTTCAGTCACATTACACATGAGAACTTACTGCTTTAAAACAAAGTGGATAATGTGAGGATAATATTACTGGGAGATGTTTCTAGAATCTCTGCTGGTTCTCTACTCATTATTTTTATGGGAAATAGTTTTGTTTAGGCAAATTTTATAAAACAATATTGTGGCTGTTTAAGGATTGAGAACAACAATAAATAAGGTTCAAGGCTGCACCTGAAAAAAATCTGCTGCGTGATGGGTAAAAATGTTATTTATTATTTAGCATGCTGGGAAAATACCTGGTTATTGGAATAGCGGGCAAATATTGACATTCACATTAAAACTAAAAATGTTGTCTCTCAACAACTCTAAATTGTTCTTAAAACTAAGACTGTCTGGTATTCATGTGCCATGAACAAAGGCAGGCAGAGCTAATGCACAAGGGACTTCTGACAACAGGACCCTACATTTAAATGGTGATGGTGTAAAATTAGGTTTGTGCATAAGAGTTTAACTAAGCCCTTACTGTACCATCTACATAGCTCCCCTCCCACCATGCGAACCTCACATATGCTTCCCGCTGTGGGCAAAAAATGCTCCTTTTGCAGGAGTCTGGATCCAGTCCTTTGTTGTTACTCCCAACTCTGAATCAGATGGACAAGACTATTATATATGCGTACAATTGTAACCAATACTAAGGCTTAAGATTGCAAACTTCATATAAAACATATATTGGTTCAGCTTACAAAATGGCACCTTTACTGTGCCATGCAACACACATTTTATTAGGCAATGTGAACATTTTAAATGAAAATATGATAACACTAAAATAAATTGAAAATGAATGTGATATCTTTCTTTACAATGAAAATGCGATCCTAAGCATTTGATCTCACATACATAATTTATATGAGACAAGACATGTAGAATTGTATGATTGGTTGATAATAAAAACAGAATGCAAACAATAAAAAAAAATGTCTAAATACAAATAAAAATTGGCTCTGTGTTTTTTATTTTTTGTAACTTCCCAGTTTATCCTTTTGTTATTTGGAAGCAAAAACCTGCCACCAATGTCCATATGAGTCTTTAAGTCCAACTTTCTGTAATTCCTAGTTATTTAACCAACAACAATGAAAAATAATTATGGCAGGGACATTAGCTGTATAGAGTGATTTTTTGGGGGCTGCACAATAATTAATTTAGAGTCTACTTCTCAATACCATTGGCACCCTAATCTCCACAACAGCCCTGTATGTGGATGCTTATAAGTAACAGTACTGTACCAGCAAGATTGTATTTTAATATCATTCACGCCATAGCATTTTACATCTCTAGCCCTTGAAATTTTGCTTCTTGTTTAATAGCCTTGTAACATGTAACAGAATAATTAAGAGAAAAATATGTTTACATTTTTTCCTTTTTTTTACTTTCTTTTCCTAGTAAAAATTAAAGAGCTTGAAATTCTAATATTGTATTTCATCAGTTTGAAATTACAAAAGCGTAACAAGCAGTTGAGTTCTGAAATCAAATTAAATCCGCTGTAATGCAAAAACAGCCAATATATATAAGAAATGCGGACGGTGCTTTACTGCTACTTACTAATCAGAATGTTAAACATAATAGCCATTCTTTTCTTGAGGCAGTTAATTTTGTTATGAATGCTCTTATCAGAGCATATTAAGAATACAATACATGACTTTCATATGCAGAACTAAATGCAATTACTGCGATGACTGCAATCAGTATATGTTCACTGTAGCTATTATGTCGTGTCTTAGAACTTTCTTCAAATTTTCAGCAAGCATATATTTCAAAATTCAGGGATATGTAGTAAAATCGAATATTGGAAATTAGGGAAAATAGGACATTAGGGAGTGTTTGGTGCTAAGAAGGTAACAGCAAAAGGCAAAAAAATAAGCAAATAAATCATTTCCAGGGTCTTTAGACATGAACACTCTAGCTCAGATAAAACCTAGAGCCCTATAGACATGAAGGAGCATAAAGGGCAGGTTGGGGAGTTCATTTTAAGAAAAGTTAGTTAGAAAGGGGAGAGTTAGAAAGGGGAGGGGGCGGGCTGGTAAGGATTGTAGGAAGTGAGTCTTCTTTGGTTACTGATTCTCTATCCATCTCTTTAAAACTGTTTGGATTTTTGATTCATAGCCCTGTTTTTTAGCAGACAGGGCATAGTCGTACAGTAAAAGTGGATTGAGGCCATTGAAAGTATTGGCACAAAGGGCTGGATTCACACTACCGGATGTATTGCATATACGTTCGGAGTTTACCGATATTTGATACTGCGAATGCGTGGTATCTTTTTTATGTAATCTACGTATCTTTTCGTTATGTAGATTGCGTATATGCGGTCTTTAAGACCACATATATGCAATCTATAGAACAATAAGATACGTAGATTACATAAAAAATATACCATGCATGCGCAGTATCAAATATCGGTAAACTCCGAACGTATATGCAGTATGTCTGGTAGTGTGAATGTGGCCCAAAGTGAGGAAATGGTCAAGGTGCTTGAACTGCTGAACACATCCCTTGAAGCTTAATATGGTGAGGTGCTAGACCTATCGTTGTGCTCTGGTAACATACCCTCCAACATTTTTTTATGGAAAATAGGTGCACCTGGGGGGAAGTGTTTGTGAAGGGGGTGTGGCTTGTCCAGTGAAGGGGCAAAACTTTAATCTGCTCTCATTTGTATGTATGATAAGGTGTAAAATCTCATTTTATACCTTACCATATGAGCTAAGAACTCACAGGAGAGTCTTGTCACTTTATCAGAGCTGTAGTACTCTGTCCCCGCACCTCTGCTATAGTGATCAGATGCTGCAGGACTGGAAGGTGAATATAGGGGAGAGGGAACTGCTGGGTCAGAAAGCGGTACAGGAGCCCTTTTAGCCAGTACAGACCAATAAAAAAAACAGTACCGTGCCTGCTAAATCGGTACAGTTGTAGGGTATGTGATATGCCATCTCCAGGGGCTGGGGGTGTGCAAAGATGATGGGGTGGTGTGCTAAAACCCTTTGTGGAGGATAGAGGACAAGAGTTGCTTGTTATGTGTTATAATTACATCTATTCTGACCCAATTACTATGCCTGTATTTGTCTAATCACCCATCACAATAATAAATGATGTACCCTTTTCTATAAATGCATATAAGTCTCGGAGTCCATTACTTTTCTATGTTTTGCATGACTGCTATTGTAGCTTGATAATTAATTTCATTTTATTCAATTAAAACTCTAATTTGTTTTGTTGTCAGATTTTTTGGGGGGTGTTTCAATATTTTAGATAGTTTTGTATGTGGATTTAGGGCTTTGTTTGGACAAAGTATCAGCCAGTGCAATAGTACTATATTTTTAGAATCAGAACTGATCAGAATTGTGGGCGGTGGAACATAAGTGGTTAAACTTTAGTGATTTTTATGTTTCGTGTGTTGCAAGTACTTCTGTCAAACTGCCAAATACTGCTTTACACAAGGCCTTACCATAGTGTTGAATACTGATATTTGCTGCTACTGCGCATGTCCTGATGTGAAGAGCCTAATGTTTTCTTCATAACCAAATAAGGTAATAAAATGATAAGTTTTGTTTCGTCAAAGGGTCTATATAAATAGATGGAATGAGGAAGGGCGTTGGCACACTCTATGGACACTGACACGGAAGGTGCAAAAGACTTTATTGTTCTTCACATTTAATCAGTTAAAAAATAAATAAAAATATATACCCCCCTATGGAGTCTGCTGAGATCGCAACTGCCTTCCCCCAGGACGGATCAAAGAATCTGGCAGATGGTAAGAAGGGCCCGATAGCCGCGCTCCAATAGCCGATCCCTATAAGAAAACAGTCGGTCTGCTCACAGAACTCCCACTCCACCAACGCGTTTCAGCTTAATGAAAAAGCCTTTCTCAACGCTTGAACACTATATTTACACCTAAAAATAGTTTATGTTTAGACTCTGATGGCCTTAGATATTCATGTATTCAATCAGGGGTAAATTACAAGCATCACTTGTTAGTAGCATTTTTCTATTTTCTGTGTAGAGAAAACAGTGGGCCTGATTCAGACTTAAGAAGGAGCTTGAAATTAAAAGAAGAAAGTTACTCCTGGGCTAAAATATGTTGATTGCAGGGGAGCCAACAGTATTAGAGTTGAGAGGTGATGTTTCCTATCCCAAGTCTAAAGAACAGTGTGATAGTAAAGCTGGTCAGTATCTGTGTGCAGTAAGCAATTCAAAGCTATATCCCTGCATGCAAAGAATACAATGAAATTAATTCCCCCTGCAATCAACATGGTTTTGCCCAGGAGTGAATTTAAGTTCTTATTTTAAGAAGATTCTTAAGTGTGAATCAGGTCCTTAATTTCAAGCTCCTTCTTAAGTCTGAATCAGGTCCAGTATCATTTCTCTTGTGCAAAGAATATATTTTTCAGTATCTGAGTTTGCTTTCCATACTGTATGATTAGATCTCTGTGCTCATTGTTTACTATAACACATATATTACAATAGTGGCTAGTTATATTTTATACATACGGAAAACAGCACAGTGGGCCTGATCCAGCCATGAACGTAGGCTAAATACTGTAGCTCATTCTGTATTCCTGCATGTCCAACCAAATATGCACACAATTACGAGAGTCCTGATCTGAACACAACTCATTGCATCCAGGGAGACGTTTCATGGGAAGGAAGTGGTGTAGGGTCATAGTCAATGCACAGTAAGGGCTTGCTAATGCAAGTGAGACAAATCCAGCCCTGAATGCAGATAAAAGTATGCAGTTTCCAGGCTATCTGAATCAGCCAGCTTGGACATGTCTAATTCAGGAGACTGCTGATTGCCAAAACGCCACAATCTATATCAAGCAATTACGTTAGTATTTAGCCTTATGAATGTACCGCTAAGGTTATGGAAATGCTACACTTTGGTAATAAAATAATTATAATTTAAAGGTACTTTTATTCATAATTATTAGTATTTCATTTCCACTATACATTACAATGTAGTAACCTGCATTTCAATTTCTAAGAGAAGGAAAGCTATCCGGGAACGTAGCTGCAGCGTGCTTAGATGTAATGTGCCTGAATTCCACCTTTTGGCAAGGTATGTTCCTACTCTGTACCACATTCTTCATATGCTCTTAAGGCAAGTCTCAGTATTTTCTGCCTGCACCATATTTACTAGACATTACAGTGCACAAAAATAAAACAAAATAAATTGAATTGTATTATGCCTAGCTATTAAAAGTCTGGTAGTTTAACACAAATTAAACATTAAAAGAAATAAAATTGCATGGTACCGAAACAGACATCCAAGTCCATGCTAGAGTATGTCTGCAAGACTGCAAATCTCCCGCAATGGGACTGAGAATCTCCCCTTCCTTCCTGTCTATTCAAACTACAAGCCCTAGCGTTACTAAGGGTGTAACTTACTGTTACTAGGTATGGGCGGGGCTTGATTATGCAAATATAGTCATCAAGCCCCATGTATGTGCCATATGCTATTCATTATGTAATTATGCAATTTTTCTCCATAAACTTGCACAGGAAATCTGGGCATGAAAACAATGTAAAATATACGTCTTCCGACAAACTTTAGGAGAAAATGGTGCTTGGCACAGAAAACTGCTCTTCCAGGTGGTCCTGACACCGAGAGACTGATTGCTTGGAGGCAAATCAAAACCCAATTGAGGATCAGGACACAAGGTAAATGAAAAGCATCTGGATAACAACCAGACATCACTACTCATTCACACTTGCATTTTTTGTGCCTTCTAACAGCACATAAAATATGCATACAAAATACAGGTACATGGTATGTTTGTGTGTTAACTTTTCATGCAATATTTATTTGTAGGGCACCATCTGATCTATTTAACTGACTGAACACGAAAAAGAGTTACCACGTAAAAATGAAAAAAAATGAAAACGCAAACAAACCCACACTGACTTTAAAAAAAATTGTGCTTGTACTGTGTCTAGATTATCACACCTGTATACTACAATTTTTACAGATATGTAATTCCAGTTATTACTTCCTGTCCCAGAAACAGTAAAACATTTACAATAGTTACAGTCATTAAGAACAATTTGTTTACATTTTGCAGTTAAAGCACAATATAAAATGCACCTACGATTGTAACGGGAAAATGTGTTCACCAGAAAAATATAGGTCAATGTGTTTTAAACAGAAAGCCAAATATTTAATGTGCATGTACAAGGTTTCACTGATGAGCACATTTATATTAAATATATTCACAAAAGTAAAACTAACAAATATGCAATGATTATGTACAACAAGGAATCATATGACCATAGCTGGATCTGGGCATGGAAGCTAACTGCAGAGACATGGGTAGCAAATCACAACAAAGAACATTTAATCCACATGTTAGAAAGTGTTGGAAAACACTGTATTAGGTATCAGATGATTAAAGAGAAGGGATACAATGGATAGAGCTGTACTTTGGGATTGCAGGGGTAACCCAGGAAGCAGGATCAGGCATCATGATAGAGCAAATTATATCTGCAGCATATATGAAAGCCCTCATTTAATAACTCTCAAACTGGGGGCACTGACCATACAAATTCAGACACAAAGCAGGTCCTCTAGTAAATTCTCAAAGAACCAACCTGGTAGTTAGATTGATTATACAAAGTTGCATGCAGTAACAGTCAGTACATGTACAGACGAACATTTTAGTTTTCTTTTTGTTTGTTTCTTATATTTAAGATTGTATTTTCTTTTACCAACCCTAAACAGAACTGCCGGGTGCCTTTCTATACTCTTCAAGCTTCTACGCTTTAAACAAAGTTTGAACGATACAGCACTCTGGGCTTTCTGTACTAATAGTTAACATTGCATAAAGATTTTTCAGTGAATGTTAGGAAACCTTTGCTGTTCTTCGGTTAAAATCCTGTCAATATTGGCATCGATTGGTAAGTACTGTGAATCACATATCACAAGTTCAGGCTAGATGTGTAGAGCAGACAAGCAATCAAGTGAGCCACTTTTTTTTTAAAAGGTTAATGGCTGTGAATTAAGGGGAAATCCAGTTAAGTTCTTAAGGATACACAAGATGAACAGACAGTGTAGTGGGAAGCAGCAGGCATTCCTACACAAGTTGTTATCCCAGTGACACCCCACTGTTTAGCCTCAAAGCAAAACGTGTTATTACCCTGACATGGTAACTGCATGAAATAATCTATAGATTCAATTATATGGAGACAGCAAGTTATATTGGTGTTCCACTAATATGAAAGTATTTAATCATACAGCATATATCCTGACTATAGAATGTAATGGCCACAGTCGAGACTTGGAACCATATTTTTATAATTAATAGAAATGGTCAAATATGAGTACCAATGACCACAAAAGTCAAAAAACCTTTAACAATAACATATTTTTTATTCTTCTTCTTCTTCTTATTATTATTATTATTTATTATTATTATTAAAATTAATATAATAAAAATACAAAAAGGCAATATACATGAGCAGAGAACAAAACATTGGTTACAATAAATATACAATACAAAATCAATGTGTTGTATAACGTATATGAAAGCTGAATTCAAATATTGGGTAAACAAATCAATCTGAATTGTGTATACATATTTATCCCATTGTGCAATGCGACCACTATTCATTGGGACTAATGATCGCATATTACCGCAAACGTGGCTGCACGAAGTTGCTTCAAAATGGCTAAATGTAACTATAGCTTGTTGTATTGATAGCACTGTTCCCGCATATTCCCATTGTAAACTCATTGTACAATAGGATATGGTTAATGTGGGCCCACCTATCAGGGTTCTGAGTCTAACTAGGAACTTGGGGCTGGTTCTAGACCCCCGCATACTTGTGCAAGCCTCTTGTGCACCAGATGTTACAATGAGAATCTCCTAGCGAATGGAAAACAATTCCATATGATAGGATATCATAATGACAGGGTGTGCCATCCCCTCCGCACGCCAAAGCTCTGCAAGCTTAAATTATATACAGTATGGGCTGGTTTAAATACTTCCATATGATTCGCACAGGAGACTTAAGGTAGCAAAACTGCTGCAAAGTCTGCATGAGAGGCAGGAGTGACAGGGGAGTTCACATCCCTCTTCCTTGTGAACTTCCAGACTTTTGTACATACAGAGTACACTTGGTGTTCAGTGGAGCCCCTGAGGATGGGGACTGGTTGGGTTGTAGATTCCTAGCAAGTCACGGCCCCAGCAGCAGCTAGCGTGTACTCTCAGGGAGATTGCACATTTCCTGGGACCAGAAACAAGAGATTATCCAGAACAGGTGTGAGATGGAAAACACAGAAAAGATGAGCACCTACAGGTGAGAGATGGACAACACATTACACAGGAAAGGTGTCCATAATGTATGATGGAATACATGTTACAAGAGAATGCACACTATAAGTGTGAGATACACAATTAGGAACTGTGCTCACATGGTGTGAGGTGGGAGCACAGCCAGAAACTCTCAGCAGTGAGTAAGGACAAACAAAGGAATTCACACTTATAAACACACACCAGGATGGAGCTAGGAATGGAGAGCAAGGAAGGAAGCGAAGGTGAAGGAAACATTTCCAGAAAAAACCAGGAATGAAACAGGGAACCAGGCAGAAATTGCAAAATAAGTGAGCAAACAATAATGTACGCTGTCGGCTATTAATAGAGACTGCTGACCTGCCATTGCTCAGCAGCTTACACACCTCCAGTCGCTATTGGATGATTGCTTTCACAGCAATCAGTTGACAAGATTTCAGCCAATTTCAGTGCAGCAAATGACAGAGCCTGACGCCGGCTGATAAGTAAGCGCACTATCCATGTGGTTGCATGTAACAGCTATGCTTATACACTGAAAATGCCAAATGTTTCATTTATCAAAGAGGTCCAATGCAATTTTATTACCTCCAAACATTAGATATACTGCATAATCTGTAACAATCATTATTTACTTTACTTTTACTACAAGTGTTGCCAGGGCAATAGTAAACACAGTATTACACAGTGTGATGACACTCTATGCCAGGGCAGACCCGGCTCCCAGAATTCACTGGTTCAACTCTGCCGTGTGAAACAGGGTCTGTGACCCTGGGATGATCTTTGATATGATTAGTCATTATTATTTCCTGACTCCAAACAGCACAGGACTGGGCAAGAAGATGAACATATAACTCATAGCTAACAGTACTTTATATCCATCATACTACAAAGTTATATAAACAACTTCATTGTGAGATCTTATTCAATTTTTGTTTCTGGTTCTTGAAAGGAGTTTATTCTGTTTTCCTTATTAAAGAAAACCAGACTTACAGTTTAATCTTTGCCCTGACCTTTGCATTTAAACTTTTCCTTGTCCACAACCACTTTCCTTTTTTTTCAGTCTGACCTTCATTCATTCAATAGAAACTGACATTAAATTTAAGGGTGTTTACTAATTCTCTGAACTTTCCTCTGATTTTGACACTGAGGATCTACCTCATTAATTTTCTCTGACAGAATCCCCTCTTGGTTGCCATTCTACCTTATGATACTCTAAACAGTGGTGTACCAATTATGTAAACACCATAGCATCCTGCTGCCATATTTACAATAAAATAATCATACTTAAACCTCAGCAGTAACATGATTGAATCTATAGAAAGAAAAGAAAATGTACATTTCAATCAGTCCATCTCTTATTATGTGGTTACCATGAAACATAAACACTTCACTACTTTCAAATCAATTTAATGGGCTTCCATTCTACTTATTGATTGTAACAGAGTTCTAGTTTCACCATTCTACACATAATTCAGTCACAGCATACAGACAATTGCCTGGCCATGAAATCTGGTAATCCAAAATGTCTTGCTAATTAAGGAGAGTAAGATCAATGACTTTCAAACTGAATACCCTGACAGAAAGATGACACGGTTTCTCATATACAGCAAAAGTACAGTACCACTTAGGTGCTGAGAGAGGGTGTTTCTCTCAATGAATTTATCAATTTAACACTACAATCTAAGATCCCTTTCTGGAGGATCAAGAAAACATGACAGAAAATCATTTTTCATTCCAGGAGGCATATAAAAAGTCTGCAGAGTGATCAAGGCACAACTGATAGATGCGCTGGAATACACACTTTCAAAATACAGAATTACAACTGATATTTGAAATATACTGAATATACTCTATATTAAGGGAACAGGATAATACTAAATGACCGTCAGTTATTCAATGAGTGTCTTCTCTTAGGGTGTGTTTCCTGGACCTGGTACCAACTTAATTTTTATTTATCTTATCCCTTTTATAAACCTGTGTTTAACATTATTTATTATTATTGCATACACGGATAGGTAATTACTTGCTATTTTTAAATAAGGTAGAGACAACTTTTATGTGGAGAAAATCTTGTTCTTTTAATTATTTTAATAAATATATTTTGTCACATCCCAAACTCTCTTTTAAGTTATGTACCTCAACATGGATAAAGTCAATATTCATTCATATTTGTTGGGTTGGTCTGTCTCAGCTTCTTGCATATGAAGGTGTAAAGGGAGGTGAGTGAATGAGCTTAATATAGTGTAGTAGGTGTCACTTAGTACATTATTATTGTCTTTAGGGATTAGATGGAGGCCAGATTCAATGCAGATTCTTCTTATGCAGACAGCCTGTAGAGATGTAGCCATGTAGACGAATGATCTGCTACTTTTCCACTTTACCCTCTCTTTTCAACTAATACACCCTTATTATAATTTGCCCCATTTAGATACTTTGTTCCAGCAGTGAATTGCTAAGTGTCCCTGGTTAATAAGAATGACATTGCAGTTATCAATAGATGGTTGGCATTTGATTTGCATACAGAGTATTATGCATACAGTCATTTTAAAGTTAAAGTTTTAAGATAAACTTTTTGCTTTTAAAAGCATATGACAAGAGCATTGTTTTCGGCAATATATATTCTCTATAAAAGAGTAAAAAATAAATAAAAATAGTTCTTTACTTGTATTTTGTTTGACAGTAATTATTTTACTTTAGAATAAAGATAGTTTTATGATACTCTTTTTAAGTGTTGTAAATGTTCATGTAAATGGGCCTGATCTTCATTTTAAAAACACAGGGGACTTACACAAGCCTCTTGCGTAAGTCTCCTGAAAAGTAACATCTGCGCATGCGCGTGCCATGTGTTATGATACAGATCTCCTAGCGTACTCTGTTCCATACGCTAGGAGATCCAAAGGGGGAACCGGCACTCATATTCTGCATGCCTAATGCCTGCCAGATGGGATAAGCATGCTAATAAGGCCCCGGGGATGCGATCATCGGACAAACGCAGAACTCTGCACGAAAGAGAGCGCTGACAGGGAAGTGCAGACTCCAGATCTCTGTGCAGACGGGGCTATGGGCAACATCTCCACTTTTCCAAACCCGCAGCTTAGTAAATCTGGCCCCAGATCTCAGTGCATATGGAAAATGCACAGAAATCTTGATCAGGTCCAATGTTTCTAAATGTTGTGGGTCATTTAGATTAATTGTCTGAAACAATGGGTATGGTACATATAGGTAGTGACATGGGCCTGATCCAGAATAACGCACGCCGCCGTAGTTATAGCGGGCGTATGTGTAAAATCAGCTGTTTAGCCGATCTACGCATGTGCTGGGCAAATGTTGCCCGGCGTAGTTAGGGGAAATTTGTAGGCAGGATCGGGCGTCCCTAACTGTAGCATAGTTACGGTTGAGGGGGTGTTCTTTGCCGTAACTACGCTACAGTTAGGGAAGGAAGGCAGGGGAGGTAGGGAAATGAGGCAGGGAGGGCAGGCTTAGCTAGTTATGCTCAGGTCTGTGCGTAATTACACTCTTGTTACGCCGGCTGAAGTTAGGGCGTAACAGAGTGTGACCGGGGGTAGTGTCAGGGGGAGTGCATAGATGTTACACTGAGCATTAGTACGCTCAGCGCAACATCTTAGGTCTGGATCAGGCCCATGATGCACAGAAAATTTTTCAAGAAACTTCTATATTCAGGTAGAATCAATGAATCCTTTATGCCAGGGGTTCTCAACCAGTACTGTCAGGTGGTACTGAGGGCAAGGTTGTAATGAGGTGTAATGCCAAATTGCTGAGGACATAAATATCTAAACAACAACAAAAACCCTAAAGAAGATATGCAAAGTGGTACTTGACAAGATTCCGTAGTGGGCAACTGGTACTCCCCCAAAAAAAGGTTGAGAACAGTTGCTTTATGAAATACATTGCCGGATGTTATGTCAACATTCAAAATGTAGAAAGGTCTAATTGCCGACACTCAAAATGTCCACAGTTGAGTATTATGCTAGTATTACATAAATATGAAATATATATTATTACATTTCCAATTTTTTTTTACAAGCTGCCTGCATTCCATTAAGTTTACAGATGTTACAAACAAATGATAACATAATACTCAACTGTTAACATTTTGACATTTCAACATTTACATAAATAATAATAAATAATTTGTGTGTGTGTGTGTGTATTGGGGGGGGGATATACAAAACATTTATATCTCCCAACACTGGAAGTATGGTATTTGCTGTTAACCTTGTCAACTGATATATTATTTATAAGAACTACGTGCCAAACGAAGGAGAAATGATGAGGAGATTTTCAAATAAGAGCTAGGAAACAGAGAATAACACATGAAAAACAATAGAAAACAGGACACCAATGCCCAGGATAGATCTATTTACAAAAAAAACAAACATAAAAATGAAAGGCATTGGGCTGGATCCAGACCTACGTACGCTAGCCAGAGACGTAAAAACGCTGTTTTGTATGTAATGCACAAGCGCGCGGCAGATGTTACACCACGTAATTCTGAATGTACGTACCAGCCTAGTATCAACAGCGTAGCTACAAACGAACGGGCGTGCCATCCATACGACACCCGTAATTATGCTTCAGAGGTGGGATGTGGCATTTATGGGCAGTATGGGCGTTCTGACAGTAGTTACGCTTTGAAAAGGTAGGGTTTAGAAAGCGTTAAACTGGCCAAAGTACGTACGAGTAAGGGGAGTGACTAGGGGAGCGCATAGTAATTACGCTACCATAAATACGCTGTGAGTTGAAACGTAAAGGGAATGTAGGTGTGGATCCAGCCCATTATCCTGTGTAGTTTATTAATAAAATAGAAATGAAATGCATTAACTATAATATATTACTTCCTGGTATTTCTTAGTTAAATATTTATTTCAAACTACTATAATGTCACAAACTGCAGCCATGGCCATGTTTCACCTAAGCACAGTGGTCCTTCCCAGTCTGTGTCTGTCTCTGTCTGTTCTCCATGCCTCCCATGCTCCCAGGTATTGTTTGCTGGCCACCAAAAGCGCTGTTCTCCGGTGTATGGGTGCTGCCATCTTGGAAATGGTCACATGATCGCCTCAGACCAATTGGCAGCTGGTCCTAGCAACAAATCATCAAGGGAGGGCTATTTATATAACTCCTACTGATCAGTCAGTGCCAGAACAACTTGTAGCTTTTACTAGTCTCCTGGTTCCTGTTACTCTTCAGCCTGCTATCTCAGCTTGCAGCAATCAACCTGCTATCTCATCCTGCTATCCAAGCCAGCAGTGATCAACTTGCTATCTCATCCTTCAGTGAGCAATCTACTATCTCAGCCTGCTATACCAGAGCCAGCAGTGATCAACTCGCTATACAAGCCAGCAGTAATCAGCCTGCTATACCATCCAGCAATGAACATACTGCTTACCTAGTCTGCCATACCAGCCAGCAGTGAACAGCATGTTATGTGAGCCAGAAGTCTTCAGCCTGTTGCTACCAGTCTACATTCCTGTCTGCAGTATCCAGTCTGCATTCCAGTCCATAGTACCCTGTCTGCACTTCTGTCTGCATTCCTGACCACTGTTTGCACTAAAGTCCGCACTTTTCAGATCACAATCCTGAGCGCTGCGCTCTACTTGAACTCTACTCTGAACTGTCTCCGCAGTCCAGTGGCCTGCGCTCCCAGCCTCACTCTCCTTGGTTCTAGCTAATCCAGTCTCTAACCTGGTCTGCCTCCTGAGCTTCATCCCTATTAGCTCTGTTTCCATGAATTCTCCCTGTTCTAATTGGTTCCCTGAAGTTGATGAGCCATAGATACCTGAAACCACCCAGCTTCCATTACTGTCCTGACAAGAACATTAGTCCTAGGAATCGTACCGGTTTTGATATCCCCTCAGTCCATAAATTGAATCTGTTATATTTCTTACCTGTAACATAAGGCATTATAAAAACACATCTCTCCTAAGAATAGAGGAACTTCAGACCCTTCCAAAGGCCTCACCCCTCTATACCCTCCTGTACAAACATCTTTCAGTGGAAACAAGACAATTGTGGGCAATTCCCTAAATATGGGACACTTTGGAGTTTGTCATAAAATCAACATGGCTCTAACATAATAACAATAGTGACAATAATTGTCCCTTTTATTTTATATCTGATTTCACAAGGATATTCTAGGAGACTAGGAATATGCCATCCACATGAGATACGCATTATTTCTGCTTTGTTTAAGTACAACTGGAGTAAAGTATCACTGTGAAAAACAGAACCACAAAAGAATGTGGGCTTGATCCAGAGGTGTGCACAATTCAGCAAGCATGGCGCCCGTTTGAAAATGAGGCTGAGTGTGACACAAAAGTATACACAACAATGGTTTTAAATTGCATGCAATTATGGCATGTACCATACTGGCACAGAGCAGCTTAGCACAATGCAGCTGCATGCCCAAATATGTTATACAGGGTAGTACAGTGTAATGTGAGTGCTTCTGTCAGACTGTAAATGTCACAAAGTAATGGCAAAACTATTTTAAATGTCTAACAAAAACATGATTTTTTTTAACTGTATGAAGAAATAACATTAATTAAAATTAAAGCACAACACAGTAATTTCTGATTTAACAGTCCTTTTTAACATCTACATTTGGCTCTGGATCAGGTGCTTGTCCACTACTACTGTACATTGACTATGTCCTTCCACTCCTTCATCTTCTACAACAGGCCCTTCAGAACACAAGCCTTGGCAGGTCGAGGTGCGCTATGATCTGAATAGCCTATGTCTGCATGCTCTTCAGTTCTGAACATGTGCAGTAGAAAATCATGCAGATTAGCTGGATCAGGCCTTGTGTGTGCAGTGGCAAAAGGGAACATTTATCATGCACCTAAGGCACTCCAATCTCTTTATATATACAGATCAATGAATTCTAGATGCATTCTTTACCCGTCAATTTTATCCTTTTTATTATTTTTCTATTTATTTACTTTACAGCATTGTCCAGAGAAGAGATGAGTCATACAAAATATACAGAGAATGCTTGCAATAATAGCATAGATAGGTTCATTTTATCTTAATGAATGTAGCATATGGTTTCAGCCTATCAATCACTGTCATTATACAGCACTATAATACATAATATAGGAATATAGGCAGGCATTAGTATCACACAGTAAATAGTTTGTCTTCACTGAATCAGCAAATGGGGGTAGATCCTGAACTACGTGTGTGCGTATGTATTTTAGCGGTGCTTATTTTCGTACACGTAAGGTCAATACACTCCCCACGGCACACCCCTTTCACGGACGTATTTTCACAAATTACGCGACCCAAACCCTACCTTAACTTTTCCTAACGTAACAGAATACGTCCGCTCAGACTACGCGAGCGTACGCAGCTTAGCACGCCCATACTGTACACTTTAAATACCACCCCCCCGCCTACTTCACGTAAAACACACGTATTGTTGACTAACGTAAATTTGGCACGCCCACACGTAAGTATTTACGTTAGCAATACGTGAAATCTCTATACGTTTGAAAATACGCTACGTGAATGTGCGTATTTTCTGCGGTGCGCATGCGCAGTGCGTACAAATCTGCGAATTTACGTGTCCGCCACACGTAAATTTGCGGAAATGCGTAGTTCAGGATCTGCCCCATAGTGTGTACTCTATAGTCCAGTGGTTCCCTTAGGGTCTCCATATTTTTTCAAGGCACCCCTAAGACAAGATAATTACCAAGCAGCAGAATAAATATTTAGGTAAAGACAGAAATACTTATTAAAATAGACATCAGATGTTTTAGTTTTTTAAGCAATCAAAGCTTTACAAATATAAACAGATCTTAGTGCACATTTTAATGAAAATGTGATTGACAGGTCCCTACCTACACTTAAAAATAAACTCTCCAGCATTTGCCTATACATTATTATAAATTATTGATGGCAGGACACAGCCACCTTTTAATACAACACAATCTATGTACCATAATAACAAATATAAGACTTACCATCCCTCTCTCAGTGATAAGCTGCAAAGAAATGATTGGAGTACTGTTTCTGTTATTTCACCTGGAACATAGGGTTGGCTGTTCTGGAACACAGGGGTAGGCATCAGTGGTGGGCTGGGCCAGGGGCAGGGTGGCATGTGCCCCACGGACCGCACCGCCAGTTGGTGTTTAGGGCCGGCTTCCCACCCACCAAGTTTGCGCTGGGGAGTTAACAAAAACGGGTTTGATCCTTCTAAATATTCACAAAAATAGCTTTAGAAGGATCAAAACCTGTTTCTAGCTGGTTACCCTGCAACCAAACTCCCCAGCCCACGCAGAGGCTCCCACATCCTATTTGTGGGCTGGGGAGTTTAGTTGCTGGGCCGGCTGTCCGTGCTCCTCCCCCTGTGTCCCTTCTTCATCATCTCCCCCTCTCCATTTATCATCTCCCAGTTTTCATCATCTCCCCCTCCCCTATGTCAGTTCTCTATCTCCATTATCTCTCCTTCTCCTCCTCAGGTCTCCATGATCTCCTCCTGTGTTGTCTCCCTCCCCATAATCTCCTTCTGTGTTGTCCCCCTTCCCCATCATCTCCTCCTGTGTTGTCTCCTGTGTTATCTACCACCCAACCTAACTAAAAGTAAAGTTTAAGAGCTTATAGTAAAAAAAACAAAAAAAACACAAAGCTTACCTTTAGATCCTGCCTGTGATAGGTCTCTTCATTTGGCAGCCGGGGAGGTCACATGACATGCTGTTAGGGGAAGTCTCCCTCACAGTGTGGATGACTCATCGCTGTTGCAGAGCTGGAGACTTCCTGTCTCTCTCTGCAGGGGATGACTCATAGCCTTCACTGACAGCCTGTCAGTGAAGGATTTGTGAATTGCGGGAGGGAGAGAGAGAGACTGCAGAGAGTATAGCTACGCATGGGACAAATTTGAAAGCGTGCCTGACATTTCTACACCGGCGTTAACGCTATCACTGACATAATGTTTCTTCAGGCGTGGTGGCACGTCGGAAGAAACATTCCACGGAACCCCGGAGAGAGTGTCGGGGCAACCCAGGGAGCCGTGGCACACAGTTTGGGAACCACTGCTATAGTACAACCGGGGAGGGGGTGTCTGTGAAGAGGGTGTGGTTTGTCCCATGAACACAAGAAGAGGGACTGGCTTTAATCTGCTCTCTTTTGCATGTATGATAAGGTGTAAAATCATATTTTATATCTTATCATATGAGTAAAGAACTCACAGGACAGGGTCTTGTCACTTTACTAGAGCAGAAAGAATCTGTCCCCACAGCTCTGCTATAGTAATCAGATATTACAGGACTGGAAGGTGTGTATAGGGGGAGGGAACTACTGGGCCAGAAGCCGGTACAGACCATTAAAAACCGGTACTGTGCCTGCTAAATAGGTACACTTGGAGGGTATGAGACTTATGTCATAATGTCAAGTAACTACTGGAATCCAGTGCATATAATGAACCCAAATATAAACACATATTTTTCTATTTTGTGAATGTGTCATCTGAGAGTTGAAGAAATAACAGCTCAATGTGCCGTGTATAGGGCCATGAGGAAACAACCCAACACTATCACATTACGTTACATCCAGGAACAACAAGCAAATATGCTATTATACATAGAGAAGCAATATTTGGCAAAACTAATGTAAAGTAAAAAAAAACAGTTGATGTTGCTCATAGGGCCAGATCCAGAGCTACATCCACTAGCGTATTTAGAAATGCTTTTTTGTAGGTACATGTGAGCGACCTGTAACTCTGAACGTACGTACCAGCCTAGTATCAACAGCGTAACTACAGATGAAGGGGCGTGCCAGCCATACGACACCCGTAATTAAGCTTCGGAGGCTGGGTGAGCCATTTAAATCGTACGGCACGGGCGTGCTTAGGCGCGTAAGCACGTGCAGCCATTACGGCCGACAGTAGTTAGGGTTTGGAAAGCATAAAACAGCTAAAGTACGTACAAGCGAGGAAAGTGCCTAGTGGAGAGCATAGTAATTACGATAGCGTAAATACGCTACGTGTTGAAACGTAAATGGAACATAGGTCTGGATCCGGCCCATAGTCTCTTGTTTACTACATCAAATAAAAACATTTGGTATGTTGGTGCTAAAGCTTGCAGAGGACTGGCATGGAATATATTCAAAATGACATCAATTCAGTTTTATAATCTAAGTATTTTTTTTGCTTTGTTGGACACCACAGTTGAACATGGAGTAAATATGCGTAACCACCCTATAGCTATATTTGTGCTCTTTTTCTTCTATTTACTCATCTCTGTATGAAACATAAAGTATGAAAAATTTTGTTGAACAAGTTCAAAGAGAGCTGACTGTGTGCCTGGCAGTATTTGCCTATAAGGTTTGTTAGCAAGCCATTAATACAGCTGTAGCAGAGCACGACTTGTTTAACTTATTAATACGATACTAAATTGTTATCAAGCAGCTGTAACAATGTAGCCTTCATTAGCTTGTGCTGGCCTGTTAATCCCAGTAATTGCTGGCAGTATATTTAAAGTGCATTAGTGTGTTCTTAAAAATGCTGTTTCAAATTATCTTTAAGATCAGAATCCTATGTCAGTACTGTAGCAAACTTATTTGTTTTGCCGTCTTCAATGTCAGGAAAGCAATGATGGTGGAAGATTTGTTTTAAAGAAAACTACTTTCTACCACTATTAGAGGGTAGGCTGCAATAAAGATCAATAAACACTTTAAAGCAAAGTTTCGAATAAGCACTCCGTTTCAGGGTAAGGATTTTATGAATTGGTAAGTATGCCAATCGGCATACTTATCCATTCATTCAGAAACGCTGCCGCAGACCCGTCACACCGCCGTAGACCCACTGCATTGACTAGACAGGTGAGTATGACTTAGGGTTAGGTTGCGGGGAAGGGAGTCTTAGGGTTAGTCTTCAGGGAAGGGGAGTCAGGCTTAGGCTGCGGGGAAGGGAGTATTAGGCTTAGGCTACGGCAGAAATGTCAAACTTAAAACCCAAATTCGACCCAAAAAATCAAAGTTTAAGATTGTGTGGGCTACAAGAAAAATAAAAAGTCTCATATGTAATTTTTCTCCAGTTCCCAGTAATTCCTTATTCGTATGTCTCCAGCTCTCAGTAATTCCCCATTCATATGTCTTCAGCCTTTCCATGTCTCTTCAACTCCCAATATTCCCAGTCATGTCTCCCCAGCTTCCAGTATCCCCATCATGTCTCTCCTGCTACCAGTATCCCCATCATACGTCTCCAGCTCCCCAGGATTCCCGATTCATATGGCTCCAGCTCTGGAGTATTCCCAATTTAAATGGCTCCAGCTCCCCAAAAGTTCCCCATTCAGTAGTCTCCAGCTTCCCCTTGTTTATTTACCTTCCATCCGTGTCTTCATCCAGCTTTTCTGTATGACGCTGGCCGCAAAGCAATCTGTTTCTTGCTGTTTTCCGATGCAGCAGTTATACAGGACCGCTGAATAGGGCTTTGCTATCAGCTGTCCTGTTTAACTGCTGTGGCGTCTGAGAGCAGGCCCTTTTCAACAATCGCCGGACCACCCTGAGATGGGGCCTCAAAACAAAATCTTTTGGGCCGCATGCAACCTGCAGGTCGCAAGTTTGATATGCCTGGGCTACAAGAAGGGGAGTCTTAGGGTCAGGCTATGGGGAAAGGAGTCTTAGGGTCAAGCTGCGGGGAGAAGAGGGTTAGGATTAGGGTAATGGAAGAGGAGGGTTAGGGTAAGGATTAGGATAATGGTAAGGGTAGGATAAATACTCACCATTCGGCATGGAGACTTCGTTCCAGGGATGATTGATTGCTTCTCCTCCTGGAGGCAGAAGCTATCGATTTGGGAGCCACTTCTGAATTTGGTGGTATAAAACTGTCCTTTAAAAAAAAGGGCCATTTATACTGCCAACCTACACCCGCATTGCAGAAGGGGAGACTTAGGGTTAGGCTGCGGGGAAGGGATGTAGTGTCATAGGGTAATCTTAGGATTTTAGGATTTGGCTGTGGGGAGGGGATGCTTTAGAGAAGGGGAGACTTAGGGTTGGGCTGCGGGAAGGGGATGGATGGCTTAAGTCAACTTGAGAAGATTCTTTCCATGCCATTTAATAATTGAGGGGCTGGCCCACTCACCATGTCTACGAGATATGCTTCACTAAGCCCTTACATACATGCAGGACTCTGTACATAAAAGTGCAGGATAGTGCCTTGTTCTCCTACAGGTGAAAGTGAGGACTGTAAATTCACTAAGCTAGCCTCCATTGCAGGAGCTAACATATGAAATATGCACATAGCTCAACGTCAGGTACTTATTGCTAAAACATACACCATTGCCCGTGTCTTTTATTTTTCTGGGGTTTATTGATGATGTAAAGATATGGTGGTTTATGTGTACTATGGTAATATGAATGCATAGGGTACCATGCTAGGTAGTTTAATGGATTATCAATGACAGTAGAAGTAAAGTATCAATACACGTTAATTTTGTTCTTTGATTTAGGCCCTATAATATGAAAACAAGGGCTCTGATTCAGAGTTTAAAGATAAAGGAGAAAAGTTACAACTATTCAAACAATGTTGACCTCTGAATCAGGTCCAAAGTGAATTCCCAGTTGCTATGTCACATTTTACACCTCACACTTCAATAGGAAATAAAAAGAGCTATTTTTGGAAAAAGGAATACAAAGAACATGCTACATTATAATCAGGCCACCATAGTGTACATTGTAGTGCAGGGTTGATTCATTTATAATTATTACAAGGCGTCAGTTGCCCTCAGCTGGGATGTGTCATAACATCAGACTTGCAAACTTGTCTTTACTTGGAGTGAGTTAATCCATTAGAAAAGGTTTAATAAAATAGGAAATACCTATCCTAAACTTTCATTTAATTGAAAATGATGATGAAAATATTGGAGCAGTTAATGCTCATGTGAAATTATATTCACCTTTAATGAGTAATGTAACTAAGGGAGAGATATAATGGGTACCCCAATCTCCAGGCTCATGGGACTATTAATGTAAGAGCTTCCATTATGAAAAAACATCTTTCAAGGATGATTACATTCTAGCACACCAGCCACAACAAGATGGTAGCCATTTTAATTATTGATAACAGGCAGAATCCAGACTTCCAAATTTTACTCCACTTCTGAGCATTTCATTTGTATTGTGGCCACTTTTTGCATGGTGCATGCATGAATTCATGCTAAGCAATCAGAACCCCTGGCTGTGGGATGTCCATCTGTGCAAGTGGAAGTGGGTAAAATCCAAATGCATTAATATTTGGAAAGTGATGCCCAGCACTTGCAGACTTATAAACATCTTCTGCTAATGGATCAGAATCAGAGTCCATCAAAATGAAAGTCTAGATCCTGATCACCTTTTGTACTCAAGAGAGCTTATATCACTATATAGTGGTTTTAATTAATCCTCTGTCAGGATTAACATTACATAACATTGTATATATAAAGGAGTAAGGTGCTAGCTCCAGTGGATCACTTCCCCAATGTTGGCAATAAAAATGTATATTTAAAACCTATTGGTGAGTCCAGGATTCCCTTCCCTCACTCCAATCCATTCAGCCAGGCATGATATGATATGGTTATCCAGTGAGCCAAGAAACTGCTGCCACCGGGTCAGGCTATTTCAGCCTTGTATCTAGTTTTCCACTTAAGGGAGAGTCAGACCCCAAGATAAGATCTCCTAAAGTATTGTTGGGTGGGAGATTTAAAAAACTCCCATCCCAGACTTAGTGATCCTTAAAGGACAGCTGATGGACGAGGGGAATGCCTGCTCCCTCATCAACATTGTTGGTGGCAGTTTCAGGACCTAGGCATATGAATCAGTTTGGATTGGTTTAAATGGACAGGAAGATAAATAACCTCCTGCTGTTGTTATGGTCTTTATATGCGTAAAAATCACTCTGTAAGCCTATAGCTGTGCATTGCACATTGTGGATTGTAACCAGGTTTATCCTGCTGTACTATCTGCATCACTGATACCTTCTACCAGTACCTCTGTCTAGTTTAAATCAGTCTTTCTAATGGCTACAAAACCAATAAAACTTCTTCCTGCTTCCAAGAATTCTGCCTGCTGTATCTTGTGACCTAATCCTTTCCCTGTCTGTCACTGGCTTACTCAAGTTTTCTTTGTACTAGGGTTGTCCAGCTTCATGCAGCCCTTATCCAGTGAGCATTTCTTGAGTACATAAGCCAGACCCCCATAAAGGGCGAAAACTGGTACCCAAAGAAGTTCCAGGTAAAGGAGCCTGGTGGTGGCAGTATAAATTTCCAACTGCACACTGGGAGAAACAAACAACTGGTAGTTACTGGCTGAAAGAGAGAACACTATAAGTCACATCCCATTGCAACTTCAACAATTATCAGGACAACTGTCAAAAGACCTACTGCACCCATGTCCTGTTATTTGCATTTATTCCTTTTTTCTGATATCTAAACATCCCAGTATATCCCTGTCTCTTGTATTTTAGACACTATCAGACAGCTGTGGCATTGATAGCCAGGTTGCATCTGTAGTACATATTTGGGTAATTGGAAAGTGCATCATAGTACTTCTCAAGTAAGTTTCAGTGCCAAGCTATAAACACAAATATGAAAATCAATTAAGATTGTAAAATCATCAAACAGCTTCAAAGTTTGACTTTATTACTGAGAAAGCATCAAGTATTCACAGGTGTATAGAGATATGCTGGATGCCCTGAGAGGCAGATAAATAAAGATAATTCCTTTTATCATAGAAGCAGCACTAAATTGTATAATTGCAGTTATGCATAGAGAGTGTATGAGGATATATTGAGAGAAACTGAGAAATAGGGCTCCTCGGATTTTATGAGCACAGATACAGACACAAATATCAATTGGATTTGCACAGTCATATAACAGGAAATAAAATGAATGAAGAGAAACCAAAATAATTAAGACAACATCTAAAAGACATCAAGAGATCTTTATACACTTACTCCTTTACCATAAATGCAAAAGAATGCTTAGTTCTAACTCAAAGCGTTAAGTTTTATAAACTGTCAAACACCACTCAGAAATTCTGCATTCTTGACAGGTTCTGGACCATATTCAAGCTCAAGAAGCTGCTGTTTCTTAAGAACGGGCTTTTAACCAATGAGCTACTTTGCTAGTGTAGTAGGTCATTGTAGCATTTAGGTCTTTAAAGACCGCACTTAGAAATTTAAAAAGGAAGAGGCGTGTCCTGGCAGCTTCTGTTCTTTTTTAAGAAGAGTGGGTGGAAGATTTAAATTAGCCAGGGAGGGAGCAGGGAAGGGATCACCGTTCATATTTTCCTTCTTAAGAACTTTTAGTTAGGGAAGCCCTATGGCACTTTTAAGTTCCTAAAAACATGGACGGGTTGGGGGGCAGGTCAGATGATTTAGGTGCGGATACTACAACATCATTCACACTTTTCCCATATCTAAAGGAACTACCCCAGTCTTACTGTAATTTTTATAAAAACAGAGACAACTATTTTACATTAGTGTAAAAAATATATAATTCTGTAGTAAAAGTCATACTTTTGTATTTTACATTAGTGTAAAAAATATATAATTCTGTAGTAAAAGTCATACTTTTGAGAACTTTATGAAGTTTGAATTCCTCAAAGGTGTGAGGCATCATCAGGAGCCTAATTCTTATAAATTAGTAACCTCTCAAATGCTTGAAACTAACCCTATTGTGTAACTAGCCTTGTAAGTACATCTCTCACATAATGTTTGATATCTATGTGTAGATTACTGAACAAGGAATGGATTTATTATATTTTGTCTCCTTGAGTTAATAACCCTTGAAATCCTGACAGTATGTAAGTATGTATGTATGTATGTATGTATGTATGTATAAAGTATGTATGTATGTATGTATGTGTGTATGTGTGTATGTGTGTA
>WWET01000538.1:623739-638787 GCA_011038615.1 Limnodynastes dumerilii | reverse complement strand
CTCGTTACTGCTGGTGGGCGGGGGGAGGTAAGTAAATGAGGGTGGGGGGGGCGTGCTAAGAGGCCATACGCTCCAGGGCGAAGCTAGGGTAGCCTTCAGCCGGCGTAAGGAAGGGGCCATACGCCCGCACAGGGGGAGTGTCGGGCCAGAGCACCGATGTTACGCTAAGCGCTACAGCGCTCAGTGTAACATCGAAGCTCTGGATCAGGCCCAATGTCACAGAAGACACATCTAGTCTTAAAATACAGCTAATTCTTAAATTTGTAAAGAAAATCTCTAATCCATCAGCTCTGCTATGTTTGTGCAGACCTAAGGTAACATGTTTGACAGATCATCAATGGGAAGGAATTATTTGCAGAGTTTGAAATCATGATGTTTATCCAATAAAAGAGCACCTGTTAGTAAAATGCTACAATGCTGCAAAGGTTATCCACGTTTTTCACGGTTTCTGAGTCTGTATGATCGACTGATAAGCTGTACAGCAAAGATCATGTAAAAACATCATGTAAAAACATTTCCTTGATGTTGTAGCATAGTTTTGTGAGCATATAAGCTAAATAAGATATATATAAGATATATATTTACATTTTTCCTGCAATCTTAATAACAATTACAAACTTTTTTTTATACCATTTGGCTGTGTTAAGTATAGAATTTAGGGATACACATATCTACCCTTCCCAAGAGTAACTAGAAATCTTTAATCTATCTATCTATCTATCTATCTATCTATCTATCTATCTATCTATCTATCTATCTATCTATAAAATACATCATGGACATTTTAGTTATCCATGACAATTATAGGTGTGTAAATATTGATCATTTTGAATTCATAGGATAACAATGGACTTCATACTAAAATGGCTGTTATTACATGAAAACACAGTTATTTATCTTTAATAAATGGAGACATAAATCACAAGTTGCAGTAATAGAGTTGTGCAAATAGAGCATAAGAATTTCACAGACTCTATGCTGGTTATTTCATTTACTGGAATGTGCCATATTCCCCAATATGGGGGGATCTCATAGCTCTAAAGAAACTCGGATATAGTTATTGAGATAACTGAAGTCATCAAATTACCTAAGGATTTTGGACCGTGTTCACACTGAAGAGTGTAATAAGTACACACAGACTCACAAATATACGCGCCTAAGTGGCAATGCAACACCCATAACACTCCCCTTCTGCCACCATAGGGTAACCTTAACTCTCCGTGCGTATATTTGTGCTTAAGTTGATTAGGTACGTGCGTACATTCTTAACCACACCCTTAATAAGCCATTTAAATGCCTCCCCTCGCCCACTTTCACATAAATTCCTACTTACGGAGGACTGCCACGGCCCTCCGTAAGTATCTCAGCGAGGATTTGAAGTCCGTGCCTAATGGATCTTCGTGCTGAAATCCTACGTAGCTTGAGTAAAAAAGTTACTACGCAGGCGCAGTTTAACCAATCCTAAAAATACGCACAGAAAAGCAGCACTTTCTTAAGTGTGTAGACGGACTGGATGCATAGTAGAAATTAAGCCGCTCAATCCAGGTTATTGGGTTATTATTCTCAGAGGGAGAGAGTGGGGACACTATTCATTTTTAATCATTATGTTTAAACAGTATAGAATACAGTTGACAAATTTGCCTATATACTCCAAATAAGTCTATTAAATGATCATATAATTGTTATTATTATAATTTTATATACTATATACAATAAATAGAACAGAGGATTTAAAAACAAATTTGCAAGTGTGACAACATGTCAGGCTAAGCTATGACATATATTTAGTATAACATATCACATAGAAAAAATATAAGGGGATTAGCATATACTGTATGAGTCAGTCAGTGCATGATAAAGGTCAATAAACAGGCTCTGCTTAATTTGCTTTCTCAATAAAGGTTACACTATTGATTTATTTACTTCATTACTTTATTACTTTAATAGGTTTAAATATATACCTTGGACTTGAAGATTTCAGTCAAGGGGAAAAAACAACATTCAGTATTTGTATGAGCGTTAAAGTTTATGAATGCAGTTTATGATTAGAAGCACAGTTTCTACAAAGGAGGTAGACATTGCGTTAAATGTTGAAGGTTTGGCAAGTTGGAAGTGATATTTGTAGGTATATTTATCAAAAGTTCTGAAGATGATAGGTGGAGATCTATCCAGTGGCAACCAATCAGCTTTTAGCTGCAATATTCTAGCATTTCTTAAATACATTTTAACATGAATTTGATTTGTTGAGATTGGAAACATCATTGCTCTTAACCTTTATTATTATTTATTAACATGTTTTTATATAGCGCATGATTACATGGCACTTTACTGAGAATATTTTAACATTCACATTAGTCCCTACATCCCTAACACAGACACATACAGACATACAGACACACAAGGGAGCTACGTAATCTGTGGGCGCTATATAAATACCTGTTAATAAATAAAATAAATAATTTATTAAGCAGCCAATTAACCTACCAGCATGTTTTTGGAGTGTGGGGAAAAAATAGAGCACCTGGAGGAATAATACAGATAAGGTTTGGTCCAGGAATCGAACTCATGACCTAAGTGAGACACAAGCGCTACTCACCAAACTACCATGCTGCCCTTTAGAAGCTCCATTATCTATAATCTTACTTATGGAGATTAAATAGACTCAGCTGGGTCTATGCAAGTCGTGTAACCCAGATAAACTATAGGACTGTTAAATTTCCAAACAGCCTTACAGAGGTGAAACAACACTGTGACAAGTATCTTAAGTCAGGACAATTAGGCAGGGCCATACCCTTTTGAAGTGCTAGGCAGGGAGCAGTAGAACAGTAATTAAGGGTTATACCAACTTCAGAATTGTGTTGTACTGCGATGGGGTTGGTCAGATTGTAATTGCTTTTTCACACTGGGCATGGTCAGAGGCTCATGAGATTCCTGGCTAAGTGATCAGAACACTACAGTACCCATCCAGAGAAGAGAAATACTTTCAACAGCAGAGCTGGGTTGTGGGTGTTCTCTTTTTGTTAAGTTACAGTATAGGAGTTCTCTCTGTCTATGAACCCACTGAGACTTCTGTACTTCTAACAATCTCCATGTGCTAGATACTCCATGTACTCCAAGTAATTGTGCTGCATAGCAATGGATCCAGAATTACTGTAATAATCGTGGATGTCTTCTGCAGTTTGGACCTGCTTCAGACTTAAAAGTGCTTTAAGAACGCATGAATTAGCAAAAGTCCGCACTTAACTGACTTCCGTGTGCCATAGCGCTACCTTAACTTCTCCGTGTATATTGTTGTGCAGAATTAGCGAATGAACGGGAAGAAGTGCCTAACCCAGCTTATACTGTACAATTTATATTCCTCGCCACACCCACATTACGCATTCGCCCATGTACAGAGTATTGTCACGCCCTGTCATAGGATGTTGTGCACGTATGGAAATCAACTCCGTACACAGTGAGTTCTGATGCGTATCATCTGCTGTGAGCATGCGCAAAAAAAAAGTCTGCATTTCAATAAAGTGCATGGGTGGCTTCAGGCTTCTGGTGTGGATCTGGTTCCTCAGGTTTCAGGTTTCTGTGCTGGAAGCCTTATTGATGGGGACCTACCATGTGTACAGCGTGTCCGCATAATGTAAAGGGGACGTATTTTAATTATACATTAAGGGCTTCCTTATTTCCTTATGTACGATCCTTATTTATGCACTGGCCCCATTTTCTGTGTGGGTGGTACATAAATAATTAAGTAGGGTACAGAAGTCTTGTACATGTGAGGGGGTAGACTTCCACCACATGTATGAAACATAGGATCTCACGGTGATCCGCTATCGGAACTCTTGATTCAGCTCTATTAAGGTACCCTCTGGCTGATAGTTCATCCATGTGAGTGGCAGTGGTTGAATTTTGAATGCATGGATGCCTAGATGATGCGGTCAAGTGCTAGCAGCACCCTTAAAATTTTAGCTCTAAAAACCCACACGGGCCTTAATGATCTTTGAATGTACAGTTGTGCTCAGGCAAAGCCTTATCAGAATCAGGAAAAATTGGGCCATACTTGGTGGAAGACTGCATGCATGGAAGGCCAACCTGTTGGAGAAAGTTGAATAGGACTTCAGAAGCCATTAAACCTTTGTTTACTTAACAATTAGTTGCTACAGAGATCAGATAATGGGTGATGCCAGCTTCATTGTCTGAGCCAGCAGTCGTCAATTGGTAAATAAACAAACCTTTTTTGATTTACTAATGAATTGCAATCTAAATTTCCCAACATGTCGCAAAATGAGCATCTTAAAATTAAAAGCAGGATCTTCACATGTTTCAAAATGTTAAACTCTCTTCAGATTATATTTCTATTGAACAACACTTCTGTTTGTAACATTCCTTTATCGGCTACAAATAATTGACCATTGAATAAGAAAGAATAAAAACATCAGATAAAGACCTTTAAGTAAGCTGTGTTTCAGTAAACAAATATATCCAACATGTCACTACTTTAATACTGATTTATAACAATATATTTGACAAATTTAAGCTCTTTTCATGCATTCCAAGACATCATTTAAAGATTTGCCAATACTCGTTAATCAAAGCTCTATAGAAGAAATGACTTTTCCCTGCATCATTTCCAAGATTCTATTCTACTGAAGCCAGGCAAACACAGAAGCTTTTTACAGCAAAAGAACATATAGCTCACTTATTAAAATAGGATTCTAAACATCACAATCCTTCTTGATTATATCATTGTGTATTTCACTGTTCCAGAAATACAGAGTTTGGTTCTGGGCACCACACCATAAAAAGACATTTTAGAACTAGAAAGGGTTCAGAGAAGGTCAACAAAATTGCTAAAGATTATGGAGGAGATATGATTACTATATACAAATATATTAAGAGTCAATAAAGGGAAATTTTCATGAAATCCATTTACCCCAAGGAATGTACACAGGACACAGGGTTACCCACTAAGTTTAGAGTTGAGGACATTTCACAACCAGCAAAGGAAGGAGTTTTTTACAGTAAGAGTAGTCTAGATATAGAATTCACTGCCAGGTGAGGTTGTGATGGCAGATTAATTTGATATATTTAAAAAAAGGTTAGACAATATTTTGCAAAGGTCCAGGGTCCAGGATTACGGCAGTTAATTAACATGAATGATTATAGAAGATCCTGGGGTTAATAGGACTGCCATCTTGGGTTAGGAGGGGTTTTTTCCAGATTGAAACAGATTGGAGCTTTCTTCATCTGGATCAATTTCAATTATAAGATTGATCCACAGGTGATCCATAATAGGTAGAACTTGATGGACTTGTGTCTTTTTTCAACCTCCTTAATTCTATTATTATGTAGAAATAGTTTATTAAAACAAAGTGTTCATATCTATACTATAAAGAGAAAGGCCTTTCTTAGGGTAGATTCATTGTAGTATACTATAGCAAAATACACACAAATATTGGAATGCAATCACAGCGCTGAGTAAATGTTAAAGTCCCGCAGCTTCCACCCCCTGGTGTAACGATATTGGTGTGGAATATCTCCAATTCAAATGTTAAATGCAAACAACACCCAGGTAGAAGCGCTGAGCCTATATATGTGAGAACTCCCAAGTGTGTCTCACCGGACCTTATAAAGTTCAGTTCTACGATTCTTCTTTATTTACAGACACAGTTCCGTAATGTAGCTCAGTCACTCACAGTTTCCTAGTTAAATTTCTTGATATGTATGGAAGATCTGTGGTATTCTCCTCTGCTCCGATATTCACTGCCCGCATGCACCGGTCTCCGTTTCCCCGCATTTCTCCACGCTAGGTTCACAACGATAACCTTTGCCCTTTAGTGCTCAGAGTATTTAAAAAGAAGAAGGGAGAGACTGCATGGTGCAAAATCATTTATTTAAGCGGTTAAAAAATATTCTGGCAGATATACTCACAAGGAAAGTTGAAGATCATAACAATCTTTAAAAAGTGCATTTAGTGCATCTAGTGCAATCACCCCCAACGCGTTTCAATCTGTGCTGGATCTTTCTCAAGGCCTTTATAAGGTCCGGTGAGACACACTTGGGAGTTCTCACATATATAGGCTCAGCGCTTCTATCTGGGTGTTGTTTGCATTTATCATTGTAGTATACTGATGGTGATCCCACTTTACCCTACAGCATGGCACCATTTGATAATATAAAAGACATTTTGGGCGTTCCAAGAACTAATTGATCTTGTTAAGACTGCTAAAACCATGCACATAGCATTTCAACATAAAGCAAACAGAATTATCACTGGAGCATACGTAGATTAAATAGTATAAGGGGTGTATGCTCTATTAAATGATATGTGATATGTATGGTGAAAAGGGCTGGTGGTCATTATTCTAATACCTAATATATACTAACATGCTGTTAGTTCTTTTAAAGTATTATTGAAATTATATATGGTCAATGTTGTAGTTTAAATGTTTCACGTGCATACTGGAGTTTTATTTTACTATTTACCTTATTTTTCATTGTCTATGCTTCATTAAAAATCCAATGAAAAAGATGTTTAAAAGATATTTTAATTATTTCAAGTATAATAAAATATTACTCAGTGTGCCAACACCACATTCAATGACCCAGTGGCCACTCTGTGCTCCTTGCTGCATTAGGATCCTGATTTGAACAAAAGTTAAAGAATTAGTGTTATTGTTATACTCATCTGGAACCATGAGTGTTACAACCTGAAATGGTGTATCTTGTTTTGCCTCTAGTGGTAGTCTTGGACTGGTTGTTTATCATTTGTGGACATTACTACTACCTGTTCCTAGGGGCTGCTGTTTGACCCATCTTAGACTCATCTCAGCATTATGTGTCCTGTTCTCCTACACTTCTGCTCTGGCTTTATATATCTGCTCTGCCCAGATTAAGGTGTGGGTTGTTTCCTGTCTGCTTGTTACTGCACGTCTGTTTGCTGGTCTCTGCCGTGTTTCTGTTATCTGTTTTTTTCCACTTGTCTGCTCTCCTGCTTGTTCTCTCAGGCTATATGTCAGTTTGGATGTTATTGCACTTTTTTGTCAATATCTGTATTCTTAAACCTGTGCACTTAGTCTGGAATCTGGAATCTCATACCTGTGCACTCTGTCTGGAATCTATTATCTTGTACTTGTGTATTGTCATCTTCCTTTGTTAGTGTACAGTGAATCTGTTCTGGCGCTCTGCTTCCTGTAAAAAAATAACCTATATCTTATATATCAGTTTACTCCGATCTTTGCATCAAATTCCAGATCACTTTTGAGACAGGGCCGAGCCCCAAAATGTGTCAAGAATCCTGTTTGTGGTGTCGACTTTGAAGTCCTCTACCTGTGTGCCTGTTTTTTCCTGTGTTTTCCATCTGCTGCCTGGATGTCGTTTTATAGCAGCTACTATAGACTTATCACTTCACACCTCCTGCGTATGGGACAGTTTTCATGATTTGCTCCTATTCCATGTTTTTATGTATATTGTTACCATGAATTTGTTGTTTATATATTTTAATTCATTTTTAGTAAAACCATATATTTTAAATTTTAGATGGATATTGCCTGAATTTGTCTAATATGTGAGTTTCTGTTTTCTATCCCATATGTGAATAATTTTTGAGTCAAGCACACAAGGATTTACATCATTATCTGTTTTTTTTTTACTCATGAGACATTGGTTATCAGTCCAATAAGATCATATATTTACCTGTATGCTATGTTTATTAATTTATGATACATACCCACAGAATACTCAGTGCTGTTTCCATACAACCCCCTCCCTTTATGTATACTATGCTAATTTTAGAATTTTATATCCTAGATATGGAGCTGCTGCAGAGGATTATTTTAGTGCTTTTTAGTGACAATTTTTTCAAATCCTAGGTACTTATAACCGGTTGCAGTCTCCGGTCCGATGGCCTGCTTTGCAAAATAGAGACAGCCAAAAGTTACTTTTCAGCTGTCTCTATTTCGAATAGGAGGCCATTTTAGAATTTTTTTTATGAATGGTTGAGTGTGCCGATCGCCATACTCACCCATTCATTTTCGCAAACCCACCATATGACAGCTATGGAGAGGTGAGTAACCCTCTAAAGGGCATTTCAGTATTAGGTTAGGTTAGTAGGTTAGAGTTAGGTTAGGTTAGGTTAGTTAGGTTAGCTTAAGAAGGGAGGGTTAGGGTTTGGACCATAATAGGGGAGGGTTAGGGTCAGGCTGCGGGGAGGGGTGTCTTATGGTTAGGCTATAGAGAAGGGCTGCGTGGAAGGGAGGGTTAGGGTCAGGCTGCAGGGAAAGGGAGGGTTACGGTTATGGAAGGGGAGGGTTAGAATTAGGGGAAGGGTTGGGGTTAGTTTAGTCACTCACCATTCAGAGCACCGTGTTTGGTATTCCAGGGATCGATTGTTATGCCTCTTCGAGACATAAGCGATCGATATCCCAGCCATCAAAATAGGGCCGTTCTTACCGGGGACCCACACCCTTTATTACAATGAGTACAACATATGAGCAAAATTTGTATGTTTCCTCTAGGTTTGTATGGGTTTCAAAAATATCCTAGACTAACTGGCTGGTAATGAAGATGACCCTAGTATGTGTTTGAGTAGTATTAAATATTGGGCCAAGATATGTTGTGAATAGTTGAACATGCTTTGTCTGTCTGTATGATATATTAGCAAAAGATAAACTAAGTGTAATAATGCCATATGTACATTTGTACAACCTTACAACGTATCATCAAAACTAATTATAGAGAATCAAAACAAAGAATAACATTGGACCAAATCCAGACCTCCACAATTACTGCTCTTGGAGCTCCAAACACCAAGGGCCTGATTCACAGATAAGTTGGAAAAAAGTACATGCAGATTCGCAACTAGATTCTCCCCTCATTCTTACGGATCTTTGTTGACTTCCACCTCCATAGGGCTACCTTAACTCTCCATACGTATATTTGTGTGGATTAAGATAAAGTACATGCAGAGTTTGCTAACCCAGGCTATACTGCCCTATTTTAATGCCTCCCCCCGCCCACTTATCTTAACTTCCAACTTCCGTAGTTCTGACATGACCCTTCTTATGGATCTCATTAGGCATGGAGTTGAACTCTGGGTTTCTGTTTGTAACATCTAGATCATGCATGCACAATATGAATCACCAAGCTACGCACAAGATCTGCGTATATTTAGGTACATTAGTAAGCGTGAATTAGGGCCCATATATCTGCTGTTGACAGAATTCCATGTATGTGGAAGGAGCCCACTCTGCATTCATGCACACAACTTACTAACGGACAAGTCTACCTTAAGATTTACACACCATCCTTACTTGCAATGAGGGCAGTGCAGAATTCTGGATAGAATGTTGGGCTTAAAATAACCCTTATTGGTATTACACGCTGAAGGAGAAATCCTAGCAGGGTTTGAAGTTCCCCTTCTGAGGTTAATGTGCCTGGTTTCCCCCAGCTGTCTCTTAATTAAGTCTCCTTAGCCAGAACTTGTTGCTGATTGGTGGGAGATCCTTTAAATAGTTGTGTCTGGGGAAACTCGGGAGTCGGCTATAGAGTCTGTTTCTCAGTTCTGTGACCGTCTATTTATCTTGTGTTCCTAGTGTTTTCAGCCTGTTCTGACCGTTGTTTGACCCACTTACCTGCCTTGATTCCTGCCTCAGTTCCCTTTGTGTATCCTGCCCTGGTTCTCACCCTTTATTGTACCTACCTTCCCTGTTGTACCTTTTTATTCCTTTAGTGTCTGCTTAATGTTACCTCTTCGGAGGCCCGTGTGTGTGTGTGCAAGCCCTGGTGCGTCTTGTCCAGTCCTGTGAACAATCTTCTGTCCATCGTGCCGGGTTCTGTGTTTTCCGTAGTCCGTCGCAGTCCGGTCTCTTCCAGACTGGCTCTATTCCCGCTTACCTTACTGTTCCCTTCCCCTCAGTCTGGTATCCACTCCGGGTTTCCTCTTCTCTTCCTCGAGTCTGGTTCAACGGGGCACAACCAGGCTATTGGGACGCAGCCAAACCCATCCCCACCATCAGGGGCTCTTTTGAAAACCGCCCGATAGCAAAAATACCGGGCCCCGGCAGTCGACTCGGTCACTACCTCTCTCTCCTCCGTGGCCACCTCGGTACTCTCCGAGGTAATCCCGGGGCACCACTCCAGTACACCATTTTCTCCTCGACCACCCCGGTTCTCTGCCAGGTAAACCCGAGGTGTCGTAACATTTGGGTCAGATTTACTAAGCTGCGGGTTTGGAAAAGTGGAGATTTTGCAACCAAAGCAACCAATCAGATTTTAGCTGACATTCTCTAGTATGTAATAGGGAAGAATCTGGTTGGTTGTTATAGGCAACATCTCCACTTTTCCAAACCCGCAGCTTAGTAATTCTGGCCCATTGTGCTATTATATACCTCCCACCTTGCATACTTGTGGCACGCATCTTGCCCCATCCCGTCCCACCGTCGCAAACACTTCCAAAGTCTGGATCCAGATCCATAATGATTGCGCTTGATATGCAATTGTTTTCCACACCTTGTGTGTTTAAAACCATCGTTTTCCCAAAGTCTGATTCCGGTCCATTATCATCAGACAGCTTTATTAAGATTTATCACAGCCAGATCATATTATTGTAAATTGAGCTACATATTTCTATATATACAAGCACATCGGCATTGCATTTATCATGTTATATGACCTAATTACAAACCAATGCATTTATGTCAAAGTTAATTTATTTGCAGATAAAACAGTTGATGCATAGTGATGGTTTAGTGATTCTGATTGTATTTGTGCATTCAGGATCATTGCTGGTATTATCCCCTCAGCAGTAAAATCCTTTATGCAGGTTTTGCTGCACTGATACCGTACTGCTGTGTTCTGTCTGCACTGCAGTGAGAGCCACGATTCCCTTAAGGACATTAGCTGTGCAGGGTTAAAAGATGAAAATCTATTAAAAAAAAAATCCACTGAAACTGACATAAAAAGCCTGTTATAAAAGCAATACCCATGTGTGCAATACCTATGTGCAGGAAATAATTTGTTGTTATGCAAAAAGAACTTATAAAATGATAAACATTTCTCAAATCCTAGAGCACAGGTCCACATAAAACACTAGGGTACATAGATTGCGTAAATGACTTATTATGCATGCGTATTAGGTCATTTACTAAATATCCACACCTAACAAGCTTCTGCTTCTTAGGTCCAATTGTGAGTAGCGCGGCGGGGGACGGCAGCGCGTCATCCCCAGCTCCAGGAACTCCGGCTGGTAGCCAATCAATTCTGATTGGCTGCCAGCTGGTCACATGGCGCGGCCACGAGCCAATCAGGGCTCGCGGCAGCCATTTTGAAAGATGGCAGTGCGTGAGCCTTGTAGGGCTCACCGCAGCACTGCACCCAGGCGCCCCTGCGGCACCCAGGGTGCATTGCAGTGCCGTGGTGAGCCAATCAGGGCTCACCACGTCACCAATCCCATCAGCCCCTGCGGTTGGATTAAAAATCCACCGCATGGGCCGGAAGAGAGGAGCAGTGGCCGGAAGAGGCAGAAGAGAGAAGAGCCTGCTGCCAGAAGAAGTGTGAGGAGTCTCCAGCAGGAAGCCAAGGGCCAGAAGCAGCCGAAGTTAGAGGAAGCCCGGCCACCACGTGGAGGTGGCCAGCAGAAGAGGAATTGGAAACAGCGGCACAGGAAGACCAGAAGACAGCTAGGGAGCCAGTGGAGAGCAATGCAAAAGAGCTCCACTTTGCCTCCACTGTCTCTGATTTTGTGGGAGGTCATTGGCTTGTAGCCAGTGCCGCTACTAGGGCATGTGAACCGGGGCCCAAGCCCAGGCCCATTCTGCAACAGTATATTAGTAGAGCGGCATGGCTCTGAATATGAAGCTGTCAGGGAGTAATAGCGATGGGGGTTGCCGGAATCGCTAAGGCCCGGATTCACAACCCCATACGTGTGCCACGTACATCCTTAATTTCTGACTGTAGCTACTCCGCATGTGTAGTAACTATTTTACATAATCTACGTATCGTTTCGTTATGTAGAGTGCGTATATGCGGACTTTAAAGATTGCATATACGCAATCTACGTAATTAAATGATACGTAGATTACATAAAATAGTCACCACGCATGTGTAGTAGCTACTATTGGGAAATTAGGGACGTATGTGGCACTCGTACGGGGTTGTTAATCTGGGCCTAAATCACTTGTTTAGAGTCCAGATCCAGGAGATTTTTAAACTGTCCTGGGATTCCCAGAGTCTCAGAATTCTGGGAGAGTCAGCAACTATGCTTCTAGGTAGTGGCATAACTATAGTGGGGGCAGTTTGGAATTTGTGATCCAAAATACTGCATGCGGGAGAACAGTGAGCTCCCCCTGCTCTCCACGTGTGGATGGTGGATCATACTCTGGATGCGCAGTAGCTGTTCAGAGCTGAGTGCGGCATTAATACAGCACAATGAGGAAAGGGGAGGGGCATAAGGGAATGTCTAGCCGCAACACAGCACTAGATATGCCCAGAAATGTATTCCATGGACTCTACTGAAATGAGTTGCATGTTGAACTTTTGGCAAGCAGCACACTAGTCACATGACCTGGAACTTTCAGAGCATATGTGAAAGATAATAGATATATGCAAATGAAGTCATGTGTCATGACTGCACCATAAAGCCTGGACTGTACAGTGTTACACTGTTGCTCTGGTTGGAGGTCATTCAGCTTGTGGTTTTTATCCTGGCTGGACCCTACTTTGTTTTCTGTGCTCTGCAAGACATTGATTGACTGAGAAATGAGGATTTGAATTAAGAAAGGAGGCACTGGAAAGATTCCTCCTAAGTGGTTGCCAAGCCTAACTCTGGTTCTAAGGAGGGTTTTGGAAATGAGGGTCCAAAACAAGCATATAGCAAGTGGCATATTAAAGATTAATGAAGAAGAGTACCGTTGTGAATGCCTGAATAACATGAAATATGGGAAAGGCACATACATGTACAATAAGAGAAATGCTTTTTACCAAGGAGACTGGGGTAGATCCAGACCTAAGTTCAGTTTACTTTCATTGGCGTAGCGTATTTATGATATCGTAAGTACTCTGCACTCCCCTATGTACTCCCCTCGCGCTTGCCAAACCCTACCTTAATTTTTCCAAGCATAAGTACGGATGTACGGAATGGATTCATGTACAAAACAGCCTAACCTGGCCCATACTGTACAATTTAAATGCCTCCCTCCGCCTACAAAGCGTATTTCCAGGTGTCGCGTGGATGACTCACCCCTTCGCTCGTATTTACACTGAAGTTACGTACGATCAGAGTTACGTTGCTTAACATCTGCCGCGCGCATGTGAAGTACATACAAACTGGTTATTTTACAACAGTGGCTAGCGTAACTACACTAGTGTACATAGCTCAGGATCTGGCCCACTGTGTATAAACTGGAGGGTGGAAGGTTCAGAGGAAATGTCCACAGCTATGACTTCACTGAAAGGGTGATAGATAAGTGGAATAGCCTCCCATCTGAGGTGGTAGAGGAAATTGCAATGTAGTCATTTTACTGTGAGTATTTGTGTGAGTCTAGTTCCAGTCCTATGTAACAAAGGTAGGAAGCTCTGAAGACAACTAGGATTCAATGTGCTTGTCCAGGGGGCCGCGACCTGCCGCTTGCCTGCAGCCAAGATCCTCCCAAGACCAACACTAGGCTTGCGGTTAGACTCTGTGCCTCTGGGCCTGCGTGATCCATTTACGGACCAGCGCTGAGTCCAGTGCATAGTACCCTAAGACTCCCTTTCCTGTAGCCTGACCCTAAGACTCCCTACTTGCAGCCTAAGCCTAAGACTCTCTTCTCAGTAGCCTAACTCTAAGACTCCCTTTCCTGCAGCCTGATTCTAAAACTCCCATACCCATAGCCTAACCCTAAGACTCTCTTCCCAGCAGCCTGACCCTAACTCTCCCTTCCCCGCAGCTTGACCCTAAGACTCATCTCCCCGCATCCTGACCCTAAAACTCCCTTCCCTGCAGCTTAATCTTAAAACTCCTGTCTCCAGAGCCTGACCCTAAGCCTCCCCATAGATTCCTTTCCCTAAAACTCCCCAAAGACTGCCCTGTAATACTCACCTTTCAGGCGGATCTGGGGCGGAGTGACAAGTCAGTGACGGTGGTTTCAGAATTAATGAACGGATAAATATGCCGGAATATAAATTTGGTATGCGTACACATTCATTAATAAAATCTTATCATTAGCGCTATTAGCTTTCAGCTGCCTCTATTTAGGAAACAGCACTTTCTGTACAAAGACTGCATGCTCTACCTCTCAATTAAATAACCCTCAAAGTGTTTAAATGTCTGATAAACAATGTTTTAAGCTTCAGGTGAATATGACAAGGAAGGAATTGTGCTCAATATTTAACCTTTAACCAAGTATGACCCAAGACAGAAAATCACCTGAAGCAGGTTAATAACCTTACTTATCTTGCACATAAGTTTTCAGCAAAACATACGTTTTCTTGCAAACAGGAGGCCTGGCCTTGACTTGCATTCTTTATAAACACATTTTTATGCTGATCTGTGGATCACTTCTAGCCCTTTCTATCACAATGAACAACAAAAGTGGAAAAAAAATCCGGACCTTTTGTATTACTAAATTGCCCCCATAACTGCCGCTTTCTTATTTTGTTATTTCTTTTCTTTTGAAAATGTTCAGTAAACAGGCAAACAATTGTATAGATAAACTAAAAAAAAAAAGAAATTAAAAAGCTAGTATGGTATAACACTAAAAACCTACTTGAACAATAAAAACTTTATGTTGTCAGATAGAAGTGGAGAAGGTTAATGCAATTGTGTGTGGTGGTGGTGGAGGTGGTGGGGTTATTGATTATCAGGTAGGATTGTAAAATGAAGACCTATTATTTTCCTGTATCCGGATATATGTTTAGGTTTATCAAGGAGGATTATCGAAAAAGGACTGAGAGACAAAAGAAAAGTGAGTACATTTAGTCAAGGGGCACACTAGGCACATTGCAGGGAATAAAAGTTAACTTTTATTAAATATGCTCTAAATATATATATATATAAATATATATATATTTAGAAAAATA
>WWET01000538.1:560620-591309 GCA_011038615.1 Limnodynastes dumerilii | reverse complement strand
GGCACATAGTGGGGAATATTGAGGGGGGCTGGAGGCAAATGATGGAGAATACTGGGGAAAACTGGAGGGCCTCAGAGACATGATGGGGATACTGGGGAGGCTTCAGAGACATGATGGGGATATTGGGAGTGGGGCTACAGAGACATGATGGGGCTATTGATGGGCTGCAGAGACATGATGGGGAATTGATGGGCTGCAGAGACATTATGGGGATACTGAGGGCTGCAGAGACATGATGGGGATACTGAGGTCTGCAGAGACATGATGGGGATACTGAGGTCTGCAGAGACATGATGGGGATACTGAGGTCTGCAGAGACATGATGGGGATACTGAGGTCTGCAGAGACATGATGGGGATACTGAGGTCTGCAGAGACATGATGGGGATACTGAGGTCTGCAGAGACATGATGGGGATACTGAGGTCTGCAGAGACATGATGGGGATACTGAGGTCTGCAGAGACATGATGGGGATACTGAGGGCTGCATAGACATGATGGGGATACTGAGGGCTGCATAGACATGATGGGGATACTGAGGGCTGCATAGACATGATGGGGATACTGAGGGCTGCATAGACATGATGGGGATACTGAGGGCTGCATAGACATGATGGGGATACTGAGGGCTGCAGAGACATGATGGGGATACTGAGGGCTGCAGAGACATGATGGGGATACTGAGGGCTGCAGAGACATGATGGGGATACTGAGGGCTGCAGAGACATGATGGGGATACTGAGGGCTGCAGAGACATGATGGGGATACTGAGGGCTGCAGAGACATGATGGGGATACTGAGGGCTGCAGAGACATGATGGGGATACTGAGGGCTGCAGAGACATGATGGGGATACTGAGGGCTGCAGAGACATGATGGGGATACTGAGGGCTGCAGAGACATGATGGGGATACTGAGGGCTGCAGAGACATGATGGGGATACTGAGGGCTGCAGAGACATGATGGGGATACTGAGGGCTGCAGAGACATGATGGGGATACTGAGGGCTGCAGAGACATGATGGGGATACTGAGGGCTGCAGAGACATGATGGGGATACTGAGGGCTGCAGAGACATGATGGGGATACTGAGGGCTGCAGAGACATGATGGGGATACTGAGGGCTGCAGAGACATGATGGGGATACTGAGGGCTGCAGAGACATGATGGGGATACTGAGGGCTGCAGAGACATGATGGGGATACTGAGGGCTGCAGAGACATGATGGGGATACTGAGGGCTGCAGAGACATGATGGGGATACTGAGGGCTGCAGAGACATGATGGGGATACTGAGGGCTGCAGAGACATGATGGGGATACTGAGGGCTGCAGAGACATGATGGGGATACTGAGGGCTGCAGAGACATGATGGGGATACTGAGGGCTGCAGAGACATGATGGGGATACTGAGGGCTGCAGAGACATGATGGGGATACTGAGGGCTGCAGAGACATGATGGGGATACTGAGGGCTGCAGAGACATGATGGGGATACTGAGGGCTGCAGAGACATGATGGGGATACTGAGGGCTGCAGAGACATGATGGGGATATTGATGGGCTGCAGAGACATGATGGGGCAATTGATGGGCTGCAGAGACATTATGGGGGAACTGATTGCTACAGAGACATGATGGGGCTACTGAGGGCTGCAGAGACATGATGGGGATATTGATGGGCTGCAGAGACATGATGGGGCAATTGATGGGCTGCAGAGACATTATGGGGGAACTGATTGCTACAGAGACATGATGGGGCTACTGAGGGCTGCAGAGACATGATGGGGATATTGATGGGCTGCAGAGACATGATGGGGCAATTGATGGGCTGCAGAGACATTATGGGGGAACTGATTGCTACAGAGACATGATGGGGCTACTGAGGGCTGCAGAGACATGATGGGGATATTGATGGGCTGCAGAGACATGATGGGGCAATTGATGGGCTGCAGAGACATTATGGGGGAACTGATTGCTACAGAGACATGATGGGGCTACTGAGGGCTGCAGAGACATGATGGGGATATTGATGGGCTGCAGAGACATGATGGGGCAATTGATGGGCTGCAGAGACATTATGGGGGAACTGATTGCTACAGAGACATGATGGGGCTACTGAGGGCTGCAGAGACATGATGGGGTGGTGAGGGACTGCAGAGACATGATGGGAATATTGGGAGACTGAAGACATAAGGGGGAGTACATGCAAGGGGGAGAGATTGGAGGAATATATACACTGTACACACACACACAAACTGAATAAATAAGTGCTTACAAGGTAGTGCTTCGATCGTATCATTGTTACAAATGTTTTCTGTTTTGTGACTGCATTGCATTTTGTGACTGTTTTTTTTAACTGCATTCAGGTTACAAGAATGTTGAATTTATTGTACTGTGGTCGGAAGGATGCAGTCTGTATTGTAAGCTGACCTGTATGGTGTAGAGGTCAATAGGATAAAGTCTATAAGGTATATAGTCTGTATTGTATTGCAGTTTTTAGGATGAAATGGGATTTGTATAGTGGAGACTAGAAAACTGCCTGTATTGTATATTAACGGCTATGATTTGCTTTCTTTTATTGTGTTTACAAGATTGTGTTTTATGATGCTTACATATATAATATACTCTAGAAACTATAATGACAAATCGTTAAACAGGTAGGCGCAAATTTAAAGTTTGCAGGGAGGTGCCGAACACCCTAGCCCCGGCCCTGGGGAGGACCACTATCTAGCATGCACAAAGTTCACTGCCAGACAGCTGGCTTAGCGCTGTCCTCTCCCAAGCTATGGCCCCCTTTCTCTCTATGTCTCCTCACTGCAAGTCTTTCTAATCTGTCAGCCGTATACAGCTTAGCTCTGCCGCCCCTGTCTGGGATATCCTCTGAGGTATCAGGGTGTGCGGCTGCCTCAGGCTTTTCTAGTCTCAGGGCCCCTTAGCATCCGCACCACCTGCACCCATGGTAGTTACACCAGTGGGTATAGGATTGACCTTGGGTAAAGTCATAGAAAAACCTGTGTGCTTTTTCTTTAAAGTAGGTATAGGTACCCATATTAAACATACTTTTATTTTTTAATAGTCCTATCATAAAAAAAAAAATCAATTTTGTTTTTGCTATATTTTTCATTATGTTTTTAAGTTTGATCTTTCAGGAACCTTGTTTCTTTATTTTAGTTTATATTTTTTTTTGTGTTTTAAGCACCAAAGTCATTCAACTGAATGTTGGAGTTAAAAAGCTACTTCCCTCAAATATATAGGATTTTTAAACCCAGGACCCTACCTTAAAACTTACTCACTGGCTAATTGGAAATAGGGCAGGTGAGTATATAAAAAATTGTACTTAGCAGCTTAACAAAGCCCTTACTGTTCGATTTGAATACATTCCCTCACCACCCACCATGCATACACACTGTGCATACAGTCAGGTGCATAAATATTGGGACATCAACACAATTCTCATATTTTGGGCTCTATACACCCCCACAATGGATTTGAAATGAAACAAACAAGATGTGCTTTAAATGCAGACTTTCGACTTTAATTTGAGGGTATTTACATCAAAATCAGGTGAACAGTGTAGGAATTACAACGGTTTCTATATGTGAATCCCACTTTTGAAGGGGCCAAAAGTGGGACACACTAAACAATCCTAAATCAAACTTTCACTTTTTAATACTTTGTTGCAAATCCTTTGCCGTCAATTACAGCCTGAAGTCTGGAACGCATAAAAATCACCAGACGCTGGATTTAATCCCTGGTGATGCTCTGCCAGGCCTCTACTGCAAATGTCTTCAGTTCCTGCTTGTTCTTAGGGCATTTTTCCTTCAGTTTTGTCTTCCTTAAGTGAAATGCATGCTTTATTGGATTCAGGTCAGGTGATTGACTTGGCCATTGCATAACATTCCACTTTTTAGCCTTAAAAAACTCTTTGGTTGCTTTTGGGTCATTGTCATTTTTTGGGTCATGCTTCGGGTCATTGTCCATCTGCACTGTGAAGCGCCATCCAATGAGTTCTGAAGTATTTGACTGAATATGAGCAGATATTATTGCCTAAAACACTTCAGAATTCATCCTGCTGCTTTTGTCAGCAGTCACATCATCAACAAATACAAGGGAACCAGTTCCATTGTCAGCCATACATGCCCACGCCATGACACTACCACCACCATGCTTCACTGATGAGGTGGTATGTTTTGGATCATGAGCAGTTCCTTTCCTTCTCCATACTCTTTTCTTCCCACCACTCAGGTACAAGTTGATCTTTGTCTCATCTGTCCATAGGATGTTGTTCCAGAACTGTAATGGCTTTTTTAGATGTTGTTTGGCAAACTCTAATCTGGTCTTCCTGTTTCTGTGGCTCACCAATGGTTTACATCTTGTGGTGAACCCTCTATATTCACTCTTGTGAAGTCTCCTGGAGAGTGTTCTTGATTTGGCCAACTATTGTGAATAGGTTTTTCTTCACCAGGGAAACAATTCTTCTGTCATCCACCACAGTTGTTTTCCGTGGTCTTCTGGGTCTTTTGGTGTTGCTGAGCTCTCCGGTGCCTTCTCTCTTTTTAAGAATGTTTCAAACAGTTGATTTGGCCACACCTAATGTTTTTGCTATCTCTTTGATGGGTTTGTTTTGATTTTTTAGCCTAATGATGATCTCATATTGATAGTGACAGCTCTTTGGATCTCATATTGATAGTCGACAGCAACAGATTCCAAATGCAAATGACACACCTAGAATCAACTCCAGACCTTTTACCTGCTTAATTGATGATGGGAATAGCCCACACTTAAAAAGTGGGAGGCACATATAGAAACCGTTGTAATTAATACACCGTTCACCTGATTTGGATGCAAATATCCTCAAATTAAAGCTGAAAGTCTGCAGTTAAAGCTCAACTTGTTTGTTTCATTTCAAATCCATTGTGGTGGTGTATAGAGCCCAAAATATGAGAATTGTGTTGATGGGCCTGATCCAGACCTACGCTGTTGTGCATAGCGTATTATCGCCGAACGTACCACCGATGCACGGCAATAGGCACTCCCCTTGCTCGTGCCTAGTTTAGCATCCATACGCTTGGCAAACCCTACCCTAACTTTTGTGTTCGTTCCCGCGGCCGTCCATACGTTCTTTGCTTATAAACGATGCATAGCACGCCCATACTGTACAATTTAAATGGCTCCCCCCGCCTATATTCCTTAACTCCAGCGTCCATACAAACTTCATAATATAAACACACCCCTTCGTCAGTAAAAACAAACAGTATACAGACGCCCGAATTGCCGCTACGAAAATCAGTGTTTTACTACCAAAAGTTGTCACCAGGCGCATGCGCGGTTTGTTATTTCTGCCGATTTTACGCTTACGATCAGCGTTAGTTCGCAAGCGTGCGTTGTTCTGGATCAGGCCCGATTGTATGTCATTCCACCCCGGAAACTAGGGGACCTGCATGTTTACAACTTGGTCCAGATTCATAATACATGTGTATACTCCCTTCAAAAGATACAGAAGATCTTATGCAGGGTTGCACTATGCAGATATCTGTGCCTGTGATTTTGGAACCCCTTCTAACCATCAAGGCCACCATCCGAGGTTGGGACAGCCAGGGCCATTGTCCCAGGCTCGAAGACAGATAGGGCCCATCAATACTTACCTTGCTGCTGAGAGCTGCACATTAGCAGGCCAATGTGCATGGAAATAATTGTCCCTGGATGTTCCGAAGTCCAGAGGAGTAACGTTCCCAGACTATACAAGGTCCGGGAATGGAGAGATTTCACGATTACATCACTTGCGCCCACCAGTTGGTGCACTTCCGGTTCAGTGATCATTACAGGCTGGCTGGTCACTGAACTGATAGTGGACAAATTGGAGGGTGTAAGTGATGTAATCATGAATTATATCCATTCCTGGACATTGGGGGGAAGATGAAATGTCCAAGGTTTTTCAGGCGGAGGTAACCGATCCTATGTGTTTAATTTTTTCCTTGTTATGTTTTCAATATATATTTCAGCATAAACATATACAAAATAGAAATAAAGAAGAAAATGATATATCATTGCTATAGGTGACCCGAGCTGTGTTCATTTTTGCAGCAGATGTGTGTGGGAGGATGGTATTTAGGCATCTGAAATGTTTAGCATGTTGTCTTTGCATGTTCCGTGTGGGGTGATTTCGCGGTCACAGTTTTATGTACTATGCAGTTTATTACAAATGTTCTGTATTTTGTGGAGAGAAATAAAGTAAAGTAATGAAAGAAAGACAAGGCAAATTAAAAGGTGCAAAAAAAAATAGACCTAGAGCCAGATTTACTAAGCTGCGGAAATGGAAAAGCTGAGATGTTGCACATAGCAACCAATCAGATTCTAGCTTGTATAGGAAAGTGAAAGCTAGAATTTGATTGGTTGCTATGGGCGATATCTCTACTGTTACTTTCCGCAGCTTAGTAAATCTGGCCCTTAGAGAGGAAAAGTTTCAATAGATTTAAGTTCTATAAACATAAGCAAAATGATTTCCTTTGTATGCAAAAAAAAAAAAATGAAATTAATTTTGAATCCCTCACATTACAAAATGGTGTTACTGCAGTGATATATTATTGCTGTTATTCTTAAACTCTGTGTTAGTTCTCCAATGTATACACATTTGTTCCAATACCCATCGCTGGTGCCAGATTCATAAACAATGGACTCAATCCCATGTGAGTAGCAAGGATGGAGCTTGTGCTCCAGGGCAGACCACATAGGGGTGTCGCAGAGCACAGCCAAGTGCCATCTCCAGATCCCTAATATACTAGTATTACATGCGGGATAGTATTAGGGGTCTGGAATGGCATACTATATAATTTACAAGGGCAATATCATATATTATAATATATGTAGGGTATATTAGGTATTTGGGAATGGTACACTATATACTGTAAATAGTGCGCCATTACCAAACCCTAATTTAAGCCACATGGGCTTTATATAGTGCACCATGTCCATAAATGTGTAAAGAAAGAGAGACAGGAAGGGGGATGTGTAATGGAGGGTGCTGGGAAAAGAGATGTGTAATGTAAGGGGGAAAAGGTGGGATATGTGTATGGAGAGGGTGCCAGGAGTGAGGAAGAAGTGTATTGGATGGGCGGTAGGGAGAGAGATGTGTAATGTAAAGGGGCAGGGAGGGAGATGTCTAAATGTAAGGGGGACAGGAAGGGGGTTGTATAATGGATTGGGGTAGGGAGAGAGATGTGTAATGTAAGGGAGACGTCTAAATGTAAGGGGAAAAGGAAGGGGGTTGTGTAATGGAAGAGGGTAAGGATAGAGATGTGTGATGTAAGGGGGACAAAGGGGGGCCATGCGTATGGAGGGGGTTTAGAGAGGGTGAGGTGCACTGGAGAGGGGGCACTATAAAGGCAGGTAAGTCGTTAGGGAGGTAAGGCAGAAAGGCAGAAGAAGGGAAATATGTAACGGAGGGTGGGAGAAGATGTGTAATGAAGCTATCTTCATTTTCTCCAGACTTTCAGTGTAGGAAGAATCAACGTGAAACATGAAGAAGACATTCAACAATTAATTAAATTTAAATAAAAACAATAGTTCCTTTTCGCCAGCAATTAAGTATGAGTAGATAGAGTTGGGGGGCGCCATAGCATTCACTTGCTCCAGGTGACATTAATCTATGCTGCACCTCTGCTTGATCCAGAGCTGTGCTTCTGTGGGTTTTTCATATGGAAGTGCAGCAAAAAAAACTGATCTTCACATGTGCAAGACGGGAGCGAGCACAGAAATATGGACACCCTTCTGCCTATCCACCCATGTCCGCATCCATGTGCTCTGCGATAGCGCAATGGGGAGTTCCACTATATTTAACTTAAAAAGGATGGCGGTCCATGGCCGTAACTAGGGGTGTGCGATGGACGATGCGCTTTCACCTAAATTTTACACCAGCATAGAGATGATGTAAGTGATAAAACGTCTGCCTGTCTTGTCAGGAGGATGACCAGGTTACAGCCTGTCATTTATCATCACACAGACCTATGGGGTCTTCATTTTTTGTTATTAGAAAAACACCTCATCTGGGGTCAGATTTACTAAGATTTGGGAAAGGAAAAGTGGATATTTTGTCCATAACAACCAATCAGATTCTAGCTCCCACTTTCCTATTAAATGGTAGAAAATGTCAGCTAGAATCTGATTGGTTGTTATGGGCAACATCTCCACTTTTCCATTCCTGCAGCTTAGTAAATCTGGCCCCTGGACTGTGTGAACTACACAAAGCTTACAGCTAACGCCACACTGGAGTGGTTTAAATCCAAATGAAAATCAATTCTTTGGAGTAGGTCAGTCAGACAAATCCCAGGCATTAAAGGCACCTACAATCTGTGGATTGATTAGAAAATTGCTGTTCAACAACCGTCCAACCTGTTGGAACCTGAGTAATAATAGAAGTATGAATGAGACAAAATTGCTGTGTGAAACTGCTTATACACACTCACAGCTGTATTTGCAGCTTAAGGTTTTTGAAGCAGGGGAAAGAATACTCATAATGGGCCAGATCCAGAACTACGTTTCCTTTACGTTTTTATGCTATCGTAATTACTATGCACTCTCCTAGCCAATCCCCTTAGTTGTATGTACTTTTAACGTTTTACGCATTCCAAACCTACCTTAACTTTTCCAAGCGCAGCTGCTGTCGGCCATAATGACTGCATGTACTTACTGTATGATTTAAATGCCTCTGAAGTGTAATTACGGGTGTCAAATGGCTGGGATGCCCCTTCATTCGTAGTTACGCTCTTGATACTAGGATGGTACATACGTTCAGAGTTACGCACCATAACATCTGCCGCGCACATGCGGAGTACCTGCACAATAGCGTTTTTGCGACTCATGGACCCAATAGGCCAGACCTTAAGTAATGAATTTAATGATTCTAATGCAATTGGTTATCTATGAGTCTGCAATCACAATGCTGATTTATCCAATCATTCAGGCCCCCACAATGCTAGCCACTCCCCTTCTAATTGCTATCTTAAGATTGACTCCCGTAAATGTTAAATGGTGACTGATCTGACATCTGGGTTGGTATGCAGAGAGAAAGAACACATCAGGTGGTGTAAATACAGTGGGATTAAGGTACAGGGCCACCGGGGACAGATGGGACCTGGTGCAGATGGGGCCTGCCGATACTTACTGCTGAGGGCTGCACATTAGTGGGCCGATGCACAGGGAAGGACTTAATGTAGGTCCACGGGGCACCGCCCCTTATGTGACATCACCTGTTACATCACACAGGGCACAGAGCGCCGTGGATGCTTCCCGGGCCCCAGTATTTCTGGCAGTGGCTCTGCTATGCTGTATGACAGCTATGGAAACAGTAGATGAGGGTGGGGGGCCTAAAAAGGCTGTTACTCCTGCACCCATTAGACAGGATCCAGACCTCTGCTGCCGCTTCGGTGGCAGCTATGAATGTAGCGGTAGCGAATTTCTGATGCTGGTGCAGATCCTAAGTATATGAGGGGAGGCCACTCTCCTTACATGCAAGGGACTTCCCACAGCAGGCCTCTAGCTTACAATTTCTGGACTGACTGCTCAGAAAATGGGGGGCAGTGTGGAAATCACCTTGTGCTGGCCCACATTTTATTACAGTGCACTAATGTTTTTGGAACCAGTACTTTGCGAGCAGAAAATATCCATTTTGCAGGAGTCCACTTCTATGCAAATGCACTTTACTGCCCCTGGGCCAGATCCTGAGTTACATACGCTGGTGTGTCTACGTTAGCCGCTGTTGTAAAATCGTCAATTTTTATGTACTGCACATGCACACGGCAGATGTTATTCAACCTAACTCAGATCGTATGTAACTTCAGCTTAAATATGAACGAAGGAGCGGGTCATCCATACGACACCTGGAAATATACTTTGTAGGGGGAGGGAGGCATTTAAATCGTATGTCGATCCATTATGTACGTATGTGCTTATGCTTTAAAAAATTAAGGTAGGGTTTGGCAAATGTAAATCGGGTAAATTATGTACGAGCAAGTAAAGTGCCTATGGAGTATATAGTACTTTCGATAGCGTAAACACGCTACGCCAACAAATGTAAAAATAACTTAGGTCTGGATCTACCCCTATGAGCTGATGGTGATGACGTTTAGACCCGCTGATGCCCCGTAATAAAGAGAAGACTCAATAAATCACAGACAACTGAACTTGGGCTTAACTATTTTATTAACTATATTTAATGATTAATTATTTATTATCTAAATTAACTTTAACTCCCTAAAATTGATGGGGGCAAATAAAGCAGATATATTGTACAGCATGAACAAAATATCAAATAACAAACATTCAATAAATGCAACCTGAATGAAAATGACCTTTGGCACTCTCCTTCCGCTTCGGGATTATGAAATAAATGGGACCATCCGTGCAGAACGAGTCCCGCTCAGGACGCTCCATAGATATGACTGAGAACCTTAAAACTCCTGTATACCGCCTCGGCTCAACCTCCACCTGCACCAATGAGAGAAAACATTATCAACATCAATCAACAAGAAAAACCAATTAATTTCCTTTCTGCCACCAAATTTAAACAAACGTGTAAATGAGAATAATACCAAGGGAGGGGAATTTCCAGAAGAAGATGGCACACCTCCTGTGCAGGACAGTTTTATAAAGCATCTACAGACCCCTCCTCTAAAGGAGCCTGGACCAACCAGAAGTCTCACGTAAGTGGGGGAAACTGCTGCATCCACGACCATTTATATTTGTTATGGAGCCTGTTTCTTATTAGCTCCGCCCCTGAGCATCCCTATGCTGTACATTATAATAGCAAGGCACACCCATTTGTAATTATTAGTTGTGAATATACAAATGTGTGACTGACTTTGTTTAATCACAGCAGCAGTCATTTTTTTGTGGTTAAACATTCTAATACATACCGAACTTTACAACAAACATATGCTATAAGATTGGTAAATACCCTCTTCCATATAGGTGTATTTTATGATTAACCATACATAATTTATAATGTTTTAGTGGTCTATGTACAGGGGAGAGGGGGCTGTATAGGCCGGAAGGAAGATAAAGTTCGGGCTGCTGTGCACTGAAACAGGCAAGCCAGGGGTTAAGTGGGGAATGGTTAAGGAGCTAATCAGTTGAGGGCTGGGGGGTGGTCTTAAGGGGTGGGTGGCATGAGGGGTATATAGGTGCTTGGCTAGAATCTTCTGGATCTTCTTGCTGCTGAATTTCCCTCCCTCCAATCCCTTTGTATTTACTAACGTGTTTTTGTTTTTCAGACGGGGCATGGGTGGTGGGGTCAGCTCATATAGGCGCTAGGTTCATGGCATCATTTGAAGGTATGGAGCAGGATGGACGCACCCCTTGATAATAGCCACCAGCCACGCTGGGGTGCCATGCCGGGGGTGGCCTTACCGGTATTGCCTTCCCGAGCGGTCGGGTTGAGCACGGAATGAGGGGTGATGATTCGGGTGGCCATATCCTTCCATTGTGCCGAGGGCTGGGGGTGCCTGCCCTCTTATTGGTACAATAGTTGAACCCCCACTCGTTTGGTGCCACCTATTCAAAAATTCATAATTCCTAATTGTTAATAAACCTATGCCCCCTTTTAATAGCCAAAAAGTTGTCTGTGTCGTTATTTCAATGCATTATGATATGTGTGGTTTATATTTATGTAAGGGTTGATTGTTTCAGTGGACAGGTCAGCATTGGACACTAATCAATTCACCGGAAAAAAAATGTACATAGAAAAGTAAAGACTTTATATACAAGGGAAACAGAATCAATTGACACAGATAATTGTGTTTTTTTTTAGTATCTCTTTTTATTCCTGTACCTTTACTTTTCTTGCAGTCCTACAAAAGAAACCCAATATCACAATCCATTTAAAACACGCACATCATTCTGGGGTTGGTGCTATATACTGTATTTCATGTGTCCACTCATTTTGATGCTGTGTATAAGGTTTATGCTCTACAGTACATTCTGTTTTATAGAATGTATTATGTTTACCTCTCGTATGTTGTTGAAGAACTCTCACGGTATCATATAAATAAAAGATATTAATAACAAAAATACTAAACTGAAACTGACAGCAATAAAACGTAGAAGGTCAAGGGATAAGTCATGGTTCTTTAAAACTTGGTTCAAAAGCCAAGGTAAATAAAAAGGTTTTTTTGGCAGGATCCCATACTCCCATATCCAATGTATATTTCATTCTTCTGACAATCTGTGTGAAATATCTTCTACAGAAAAATCCTAATCACAACTACATATGTTGCTTATTGCTCATTTCTCTTTATTCTGTCTCACCGAGCTGTCAGAAATCATTACGGAAACCTAAACAAACATTGAGTCCCAGTGTAGTTCTCTATGCTGCTATCCACACATCACAATCCTACTGTCTTCTGTTTCAAACATTGCTGTTATCCATACTTCAAATTTCCCCTGTCTTATGATTCAGACATTGTAAAATCTTGGCCTTGCAGTTAAAGAATGCTTTAAAAATGAAAAACATGTTTTTTATGGGATGCAATTGCCGGTTAGAATGGCGGCTGATTTCAGACACAAAGGGCCTTATTGAGAGATCCGTTTTTGAGGGAAGTTCCGAGCATATTTTTAGGATCGCATTAACTGCGCATCCGTAGTAACTTTGTGTACGTAGTTTACGTTGACTAGACGCGCTGAAGTGCCTAACGGACGTACGCGTGAATCGCACTTGGGAACATACGCACGCAAATCAGACGTACAGGAAAATGTACATAAAAGTGGGTGGGGGGAGGCATTTAAATGAACGCATGGAGGCGTGGTTATCAAGAAGTACACACGTATAGAACAGAGTGGTCTAGGGACCCGTAAGTCCCCGACAGCACATCTGTGAGAGGGGAGTGTCGGGGTTGTTGGTGGGTGTTATCTTGCTCCGACCATGTGTATAATTGCGTACCTTTAAAAAACGGATCTTTGAATATGTCCCTAATACACCGGAAGTTGTATCTTGACTGTATCAGTGTCTGAAATAGCCTTAATGAAGAAAATGTACTATTGGGTAAGAGTGATTGTTCAATTTTGACAATTATCTACCTTAGGGTTAGTCAGTGGGACATGAAGGGTTCAGGTTAGGCAATTAGAAGGTGAAGGTTAGGGTTAGAGTGCAAGACATGGAGGGATAAGGTTAGGCTGCGGGGCAGGGAGGGTTAAGGTTAGGCAATTAGAAGGTGAAGGTTAGGGTTGGGCTGCGGGAGAGGGAGGGTTCAGGCTGGACAGCTATAAGCGGAAAGTTTGGCCAGGGGAATTTTAAGAAGTAAGGGGGCCCTTGTGCAGGATTTGTTCATGCCCCCCCCTTACCTGAGACAGGGCTGTCCCAAATTGCGGGCCTCAAAGGGGACAGGGCCCCCTTTTTTGGCCCGCGAATAGGGACAGTCCCAACGCAGAGGATGGGGGGCTCATTTGTCATCTATTTTTTCCCTCTGGAAGATCTTAGAGGGAAGAAATAGATTCCAAATGGCTCCCCTTCCCCTGCCAACCCTGGGTGCAGGAAGAATGCCACAGGTCCCCCTGTTCTGAGGGGCTCGTGTGCCCTGCACACCCTGCACCCATTATAGATATGTCTATGGGTTAGGCTGTGGGACAGGGAGGGTTGAGGTTAGGCTTCTACAAGGGGAAGGTTAGGGTAAGTGTTAGGGTAAGAGTTAGGGTAAGTATATGCCTTATCCTTTACAGTGTGCAGAAGGCCATTTAGGTCAAGAAGGTCACAAGGGACCAGATCCAGTAACCTGATTTCTTTGGACGCGGATTGCGGTCATTGGATGTGTTTTGATCCGTAATGAGGGCCGACAATTTCTGATGGTGGCCCTGTCTGCGATCACAGGTCGACCACATTCAGACATTTGCGCTATCGCTCCATCAACCAGACTTTTGATACCCAGCCATGTCCCTTCCTCATGCAAAAGTAAAATGACATCTGCATCAATATGCAGTCCACTGGCACGCCTGTACTCTACATTGTAATACCATGGCATGCCCACATACAACACAATCCCCCTTATTGGAATCTGTCTGTAGAGTCATTTATCGGAAGCTTGAATAGAGCAGATTGGATATAGATTGCTTATAATATATAATGTGTGTGTATGTGCAAAACGAAAAACAGATGAAATCCTAAAGCATGGAAATTACAGGAAAATGGGTTGTATGGAAAATAATATATATTTGGGGGCTGATTCAGAGCTGCGCTGCCGTCTATTTTTCAGACAGAAGCGCAGCCAAAATGCCCACTGCGCATGCCCAGATCGAGAGCGCGCACAGCATCCGACTGTGTCCGCATCCGACCGGACTGCGTCTGTGGAGGAATATTTAAATGAGAAAAGAGTCGCTTTTCTCATTTAAATACTGTTTCCACTGCGGTCCGCTGGCTGCTTAATTAGCCTTACATTTGCACCATCTCCTTGAGATGGTGCAAAGTGTAGACACAGCTCAGTGGAGCTGAGAAAAAAAGAGTTAATTATAAAAAATAAAAAAAACAGGTTTAGTAAAAAAATAACCCCTTCCCCCGCCTGCCCTGCAGCCGCCGCGACCAAAGTATATAAATAAATAAAGAACTGCCTGACAGGGCATGCTGCCGCCAGTAGAACTACTGGTGCAAGCATGCCCATGAATGACAAGGCATGCTTGCTCTAGTAGAACTACTATCGGCAGCATGCCTTGCCCCATAAAGCTGTGCCCTTCCAATAAAAAAGTTACACGTCCCAAGTGCCCCCCTATAATGATAAATAATAAAAGAATACAAATACCCCGTCCCTTTCATTTAAAAAAATTACAGTGCCCACATTAAAAAAAATAAAAAATACGTGACATGTGACCCTTAAAAATAAACGAGAAATAAAAAAAAGCCATGTCCTTGTCCCCTTGTTTAAAAAAATTAAAAAGTGGTTAAATAATATAATCATCGCCATGCGCCCCTTACAAATAAATGATAAAAAAAAATGCCCAAAAAATGCCCACACAAATGTAAAAAATACCATACTTACCAGGTCTGATGGGGGTCCAGTCTTGTAAGCTTTTAATCCGGAGGGGGGGTCTTGGCAAAAGAAAAAACCCTATACGGACGACACATACTATGTCCTGCAGGCAGGACATCCCGGCGCTAATGATACTTATGGGCACTGTAATTTTTTTTAATGAAAGGGACGGGGTATTTGTATTCTTTTATTATTTATCATTATAGGGAGGCACTTGGGACGTGTAACTTTTTTTTTTGGAAGGGCACAGTAACGCTTTATGGGGCAAGGCATGCTGTTGATAGTAGTTCTACTAGAGCAAGCATGCCTTGTCATTCATGGGCATGCTTGCACCAGTAGTTCTACTGGCAGTAGCATGCCCGGCCGGGCCGTTCTTTATTTATATATATTCAGTGCTTGCGGATTGCGATGGAGGGCGCAGCGGGGGAAGGTTATTTTTTTTATTAAAATAAGCCGTTTTGTTTTTTTTTTTAAAATACGGTCAATTCAGAGGTGCGTGTTTCTACTGAAACACGCACCTCTGAATAGCAAGTTTTAGCGGTTGCGACTTACGCATCCGCTAAAACTCGGAATCAGCCCCCGATGTTGATTCTAATAAGGTGTTAAATAATAGTCCCAAGTGGGCTCAGAAAATATCTTAATGCTTTATAGCATAGTATGTAATAGCTTGAATTAATAATAGGAATGGATGACTAATAGAAATGTTGATCTCAATATTTCCTCTGCTGCTTAAGATTATAATAATAAAAAAAAAATGTCAATATTATAGTCCAGCACAGTCACAAAAGAAAAGAACATGTAATTTTGTTTGTAATTAGTAATCAAACCTTTCACTCCTACCTCTGACAACCTAGCATTGATCCCTATATTCCTATCTAGCCGTGTTTTTACTATATGATTAGAGTATTCTGTAAACAGTTATTCCAGCCTGACGCTGCAGAACAAAGTTCTTTGTATTGACTCAACACAGCAGTTTTGTTTTGTTATTGCGGAGAGCAGGAGTTGCAGAGACCATCCTTCATGTGTCTTTGCTTATTTAATAACATTGTCAGTGCCTGGAAGTTAATCTTATGGTTTTTTTAAGCAGTGATGGACAACCTAACACATCTTAAGGGTTGCATGCATAGTCATTTTTTCTTTTTACTCAATACTTTTTAATGACCTGTATGTCTTATTTAAATAGTGGTACCTCTGTTCCAGATGATGCACAGGTTATGGCCTTGAATAAGTCATAGGGCTAAATTCACTAAGCTGTGGGAAAAGTGGATATGTTGCCCATAGCAACCAATCAGATCCTAGCTTGCAATTTCCTATTGCATACTAAAAAATGTTAGCTAGAATCTGATTAGTTGCTATGGGCAACATCACCACTTTTCATTTCCCACGGCTTAGTAAATCTGGCCCATAGAATGAGTTTTAATTGTTTAAAAGCTAAAACTGGATACACACTATGCAATTATTGGATCTGTCTGTCTGTCTATCTTTATATTATTATGATTTCTTTTTTAAAACACACAGAGTATGAAACATGAAAACTGGAGGCTGATTAATTGTTTTTTTTATTTTTTATTATTTAGTACCTTTTTTATAATTTAGTCATCAGTAATGGAATATTTTGTATTATATAATTTCTCAATGTACTATGGCCACAGGCCAAGCGTTGGCATGTTATTACATGCATGGATAGCTTATTCTTGAGTGCATCACCCTAATTCTCATCAGCTGTGAAATTAGTTTAGGAGTACTAGACCAGTGGATATGAGGCTACTAATTAGTTTCCTCATAAAATATTATAAGAAGACAACAGTTTCAACTTATTTATAGATCAGGCTCCGCATTGCAAATCCGAAAAAAGAAAATGCAAAAGAAAAAATCAAAATCAAACCCAGACACTATCTGTATATAAAGGGGCTAGAGTAAACACAAAGTATTAAAAAGTATTCAAAAAGTCTTTTACAGGGAGCTATAAATATGCATTACAATAATTTATTTTTATTTATAACAATTGTATAAATGAAAAATTTTATATAATACTATAAAACAATATATATATATACCGAAAAAGGGTCTCAAAAAACAGGGACCATAGCCAGCACGAGTAGGGGAAATGGAAGACAACAACAGGCAAAGCTAAAGAAAAACAAGTTTTAATCCAGTAGTGACCAGTACACCACAATGGTTACTTATGAAAGCACACAAGAAAAATTAAATTAATAGGTAAAGGGAAAACGTGGGGTGAGTGCTCCCTAGTCTGCAGCAAAGTAGCAAAGTCCGGGGCACAGAAAGCTGCAAAAAAATAAATACAGTGAACAAAGTTTAAAGTGAGTCCCAAAAGTGCGTAGCAAGGCTGTATCACGGGGACCAAAAGCGGAGTCAGTGGGATCAGGAGATAATAAGGCAGTCTAAATAAGGGCAACAAAAGAAACTCCTGAATATCCGAAAATGGAGAGGTCTTACGCGAGTCAGCACAAGCAGATTCCGGACAGCTGTTTCGGTGCGAGTGTGCACCGTCTTCAGGGAAGAATAAGTAAACCAAAGACTTATTCTCCCCACCCGGTCTCTCTATTTCTATCCACCCAGTCGCTATTTCTGTTGACAACACTGAAATATTCCCTACTCGTCAAGCTCACTATGTAGATGTTACACTTGATTTTGATCTGTCTTTTATGCCCCACATTCAATCTGTTTCGAAATTCTGTTAGATACACCTAAAAAACATTTCCAGAATTCGAAAAATATCTCTTACAAGAAACTGCTAAAACTCTCATTCGTGCACTAATCATCTCCCGTATTGATTACTGCAATGCCCTTTTTATTGGACTTCCACAATATGAAATTAACCATCTACAGTCTATATTGCATGCAGCAGCAAGACTGATTTTCCTTGCAAAATGTTCATCTAGAGCTACTCCACTCTGTTAGTCTCTACATTGGCTTCCTGTAAACTGCAGAATCAAATATAAAATCCTCTTGCTAACCTATAAAGCCATAAACAAAACTGCACCTACATACATATCCTCACTAGATATTAGACATATCCCAGCTTATTCAGATCATCATAAGATTTACAACTCTCTACTGCACTTCATAAATGCTCTGATTCCTGGTCACAGGACTTCTCCCGGGCTGCACCCACTCTCTGGAACAACCTTACTTTTCCATTAAGACTATTCTCTACTCTACAACCTTTCAGGCGCTCCCTTAAAACTCATCTCTTCAGACAAGCTTACCAAATTCCTCAACCCATCTCTTCAGACAAGCTTACCAAATTCCTCAACCTTCCTAAGCTTTATGTACCATATTAACAATTACTTTTGATTTTCTTTTACAAACACAAACTCGCACACTCTCTCTTTCTATGATAAAATTCCCTCATCTGTTTTACTAACACTGCTGTGTGACTGGGTCATGGGACCTTATTTACTAAGGTCGATTTTGGCTGGCGATTATTAATCGCCAGACATCGCCGCGATTTTGCCACAATTTTTTTTTGCAAAAATCACGGCATTCACTAAGGGACACTTTCCTCAAATGATTTTAAATCGTCCTCGATAAGTGTCGCTTTTGCAAGGGATAAATCGCTGTGCTTTTCTATAGAAACACTTTCTATAGAAAAGCACAGTGATTTTCCATTGAAAAATTGCCATCGCTTTTTAAAAAAAAAACAAAGCGCTGCATGGTTATAAGGCAGTGCTCCTCCTGTTCCTCCTTGCACAAAGACGGAGGTAGCGGTCCTGCTGCTGGGTTGTTGCCCTCCTACGGCCTCCTCCACATCTCCTGATGTACTGGCCTGTCTCCTGGTAGCGCCTCCATGCTCTGGACACTACACTGACAGACACAGCAAACCTTCTTGCCACAGCTCGCATTGATGTGCCATCCTGGATGAGCTGCACTACCTGAGCCACTTGTGTGGGTTGTAGACTCCATCTCATGCTACCTCTAGAGTGAAAGCACCACCAGCATTCAAAAGTGACCAAAACATCAGCCAGAAAGCATAGGAACTGAGAAGTGGTCTGTGGTCACCACCTGCAGAACCACTTTAATGTGACTCCAAATCCAGACCTCCATGGGTTAATAAATTTGATTTCCATTGATAATTTTTGTGTGATTTTGTTGTCAGCACATTAAACTATGTACAGAACAAAGTAATTAATAAGAATATTTCTTTCATTCAGATCTAGGATGTATTATTTTAGTGTGCCCTTTATTTTTTTGAGCAGTGTAAATAAAAATATTTTTCCCAACAAATCAGAAAAGTACATCTGTTCAGTAATAAGTAAGTCAGTCTGGATTCCATGCATAGAAGTAATGTCTCTCCGCCACTACCCCTGTGTAATGGGGTTATGTGAGCTAAAGGCATTCAGCACAGATCTTTGATGGACAGTTTGAGCTCGATAAAGAGTCTTGCTACTGGCACAAGTGGCACAGAGGCTTTTGGGGGTTTAACTTCCTCACCATGGTCTAAACTTTGCCGCTGACCTACCGCTACCCAGTGCTTGGCTCAGTGTGTGACCTCTCACCCAGCTGCACCTTGCTGTCACTCCGCATGTGCTAAGACAGTCAGGAATGCTGGGAAGGATTTGGACACGTTAAGGAGCCTCCCAGGACACACCCACCTCGGTGCTGAGGAACCAGGGCTATGACAGCACAGTGCTTTGATTCCACCGTTTAAGAAACCAGAGTAAGACAGTCGCAGGCCCAGCCACCTCTGCCAGTTTTATACATTTGCATAAGAAATTAATTGTTCATATTAATTGTTTACACAATATTCAAAATATATGTATACATAAAACCATTGTGCATCAGAATTGTGTGAGGTTGTGTGGTTACAAGTGGTCCCCAAGTCGCCCCCTGGTGGTCATTTCCTACACATACGTATAGACCCATTTACAAAGACTTGGGGCCAGATTTACTATGTTTTGGGTTTGGAAAAGTGGACATGTTGCCTATAGCAACTAATCAGATTCTAGCTGACATTTTCTAGCATGTAATAAGAAAGTGAGAGCCAGAATCTGATTGGTTGCTATGGGCCACTTTTCCTTTCCCACAGCTTAATAAATCTGGCCCTTGGTGGAGGCTTCATAAGTGTCAAGTAAGTGATGCGCACAAAGGGCCTGATCCAGACCAGTCATTTATACGGCGGCCGTATGTGTAAGAACAGCATTTCTGCCGTTCTGCGCATGCACTGCCTTACTTATGGACAGTGGGCCAGCGTAGCTCTGGATCAGGCCCAAAGAGGTTAAAGGCACAGCCCTTACCTGGAGAAAGGGGGTGTTACATAAATAAATTAAAAAAAAGAAAAATTGATATGATTTATTAGGAGGGAAATAACACAAACTAAGAGATAAAGATTCTTAACTTTTATTTAAGATATGTATATAAACGTTTCTGTGATAGTGGTAGGAGCTGATAGCAGTAATCCTGATGAGGTGGTAGTAAGCGGTGACTCTGCTTCACCCAGGATCATTCTGATGTTGCCTCCATCCATCTGTCATATAGGAGAAGCCATGTAATAGTCTCCTCTCCTTAGAGGTTACTGGCCTCTCCCTATCCCTGGGCTGCAGGATGTCTTCCAGGGGGATGATTTTCTCTACATCCATAACCGGTTCCTGCAAACAGAAGACAAACAAATCAGTTTAATGAACTGCTTTATATGTTCTATACATTGTACCCCTCTGTCATGTGACCATATGTAAATGAGCATAGCAATATTCAGCCTTTATATTCCATGTACAGCCAGCTTTATGTAACTGACAGGTTGTGTAGTTGTGTTATCTGCTACAGCATCAGCTGTGCTGTTATAAGGTATGTGCTCTGTATGATGCTATGGACAATATCTGGTACCCTATAAAAAGTAATGAGTGTAATAGCACTGTCACACCATATGTAACCAGCAGGGGGAAGGCTGCACAGAGGGATCTCAGCATTGAGCACTGCAGTCTGGGGACTATGTAACACTTGTCTTGGTTATATACTTACTGGCTCCATTATTAGAGGAGACTGTATCTTTCCGGCCTCCAGCTCCGCCCAGTCCACAGAGGCGAAGAAAGGATGGAGACGAATGCTGGCTGCAAAGTCTTTCCTCTGCTCTGGGCATTTATCGAGGAGCTATGAGAAAAGCAGAACCAGAGAGTGTTACTGGCTGATAATCCACAATAGATCCTTTATTCCCCCAAATAGACTGTAGTGGTCTCATAATATTTCCTATTCCCCCTGTATTACACACAGCAGCCACCAGACAATTAATATCTACTTACTCCAGGGAATAGACAGCTCATCTATAGATACACAGGGAGTCTATGACTACAGGCAGCTACAGCCTTACAGGAATGGATGTAACATTTGGAGCTGTGGGATGTCCCCTATGACTCTCTATTCCCCTCTCTCCCCAGATATAAGTCTATCTTCACTTACATACATCAGGAAGGTCTTGCTGATTGGTCCCAAGTGTTGGGGATAAGATGGTTCCTCAAAGACCAATGACTGGTACAGTTGTTTCACATCCTCCCCTGGATGGAAGGGGTACTGCCCGGTGAGCATTATGTAGCAGACAATTCCAAATGAAAACCAGTCTACGGAGGAGTCATATGGCTGCTTAGTGATGATCTATGAAAGACGAGAGAGAAAATAGTGATTACACTGAGATGGTAGGAGCTGGTAGTAGTGATCACACTGAGATGGTAGGAGCTGATAATAGTGATTACATTGAGATGGTAGGAGCTAGTAATAGTGATTACACTGAGATGGTAGGAGCTGGTAGTAGTGATCACACTGAGATGGTAGGAGCTGATAATAGTGATTACATTGAGATGGTAGGAGCTAGTAATAGTGATTACACTGAGATGGTAGGAGCTGGTAGTAGTGATCACACTGAGATGGTAGGAGCTGATAATAGTGATTACATTGAGATGGTAGGAGCTAGTAATAGTGATTACACTGAGATGGTAGGAGCTGGTAGTAGTGATCACACTGAGATGGTAGGAGCTGATAATAGTGATTACATTGAGATGGTAGGAGCTAGTAATAGTGATTACACTGAGATGGTAGGAGCTGGTAGTAGTGATCACACTGAGATGGTAGGAGCTGATAATAGTGATTACATTGAGATGGTAGGAGCTAGTAATAGTGATTACACTGAGATGGTAGGAGCTGGTAGTAGTGATCACACTGAGATGGTAGGAGCTGATAATAGTGATTACATTGAGATGGTAGGAGCTAGTAATAGTGATTACACTGAGATGGTAGGAGCTGGTAGTAGTGATCACACTGAGATGGTAGGAGCTGATAATAGTGATTACATTGAGATGGTAGGAGCTAGTAATAGTGATTACACTGAGATGGTAGGAGCTGGTAGTAGTGATCACACTGAGATGGTAGGAGCTGATAATAGTGATTACATTGAGATGGTAGGAGCTAGTAATAGTGATTACACTGAGATGGTAGGAGCTGGTAGTAGTGATCACACTGAGATGGTAGGAGCTGATAATAGTGATTACATTGAGATGGTAGGAGCTAGTAATAGTGATTACACTGAGATGGTAGGAGCTGGTAGTAGTGATCACACTGAGATGGTAGGAGCTGATAATAGTGATTACATTGAGATGGTAGGAGCTAGTAATAGTGATTACACTGAGATGGTAGGAGCTGGTAGTAGTGATCACACTGAGATGGTAGGAGCTGATAATAGTGATTACATTGAGATGGTAGGAGCTAGTAATAGTGATTACACTGAGATGGTAGGAGCTGGTAGTAGTGATCACACTGAGATGGTAGGAGCTGATAATAGTGATTACATTGAGATGGTAGGAGCTAGTAATAGTGATTACACTGAGATGGTAGGAGCTGGTAGTAGTGATCACACTGAGATGGTAGGAGCTGATAATAGTGATTACATTGAGATGGTAGGAGCTAGTAATAGTGATTACACTGAGATGGTAGGAGCTGGTAGTAGTGATCACACTGAGATGGTAGGAGCTGATAATAGTGATTACATTGAGATGGTAGGAGCTAGTAATAGTGATTACACTGAGATGGTAGGAGCTGGTAGTAGTGATCACACTGAGATGGTAGGAGCTGATAATAGTGATTACATTGAGATGGTAGGAGCTAGTAATAGTGATTACACTGAGATGGTAGGAGCTGGTAGTAGTGATCACACTGAGATGGTAGGAGCTGATAATAGTGATTACATTGAGATGGTAGGAGCTAGTAATAGTGATTACACTGAGATGGTAGGAGCTGGTAGTAGTGATCACACTGAGATGGTAGGAGCTGATAATAGTGATTACATTGAGATGGTAGGAGCTAGTAATAGTGATTACACTGAGATGGTAGGAGCTGGTAGTAGTGATCACACTGAGATGGTAGGAGCTGATAATAGTGATTACATTGAGATGGTAGGAGCTAGTAATAGTGATTACACTGAGATGGTAGGAGCTGGTAGTAGTGATCACACTGAGATGGTAGGAGCTGATAATAGTGATTACATTGAGATGGTAGGAGCTAGTAATAGTGATTACACTGAGATGGTAGGAGCTGGTAGTAGTGATCACACTGAGATGGTAGGAGCTGATAATAGTGATTACATTGAGATGGTAGGAGCTAGTAATAGTGATTACACTGAGATGGTAGGAGCTGGTAGTAGTGATCACACTGAGATGGTAGGAGCTGATAATAGTGATTACATTGAGATGGTAGGAGCTAGTAATAGTGATTACACTGAGATGGTAGGAGCTGGTAGTAGTGATCACACTGAGATGGTAGGAGCTGATAATAGTGATTACATTGAGATGGTAGGAGCTAGTAATAGTGATTACACTGAGATGGTAGGAGCTGGTAGTAGTGATCACACTGAGATGGTAGGAGCTGATAATAGTGATTACATTGAGATGGTAGGAGCTAGTAATAGTGATTACACTGAGATGGTAGGAGCTGGTAGTAGTGATCACACTGAGATGGTAGGAGCTGATAATAGTGATTACATTGAGATGGTAGGAGCTAGTAATAGTGATTACACTGAGATGGTAGGAGCTGGTAGTAGTGATCACACTGAGATGGTAGGAGCTGATAATAGTGATTACATTGAGATGGTAGGAGCTAGTAATAGTGATTACACTGAGATGGTAGGAGCTGGTAGTAGTGATCACACTGAGATGGTAGGAGCTGATAATAGTGATTACATTGAGATGGTAGGAGCTAGTAATAGTGATTACACTGAGATGGTAGGAGCTGGTAGTAGTGATCACACTGAGATGGTAGGAGCTGATAATAGTGATTACATTGAGATGGTAGGAGCTAGTAATAGTGATTACACTGAGATGGTAGGAGCTGGTAGTAGTGATCACACTGAGATGGTAGGAGCTGATAATAGTGATTACATTGAGATGGTAGGAGCTAGTAATAGTGATTACACTGAGATGGTAGGAGCTGGTAGTAGTGATCACACTGAGATGGTAGGAGCTGATAATAGTGATTACATTGAGATGGTAGGAGCTAGTAATAGTGATTACACTGAGATGGTAGGAGCTGGTAGTAGTGATCACACTGAGATGGTAGGAGCTGATAATAGTGATTACATTGAGATGGTAGGAGCTAGTAATAGTGATTACACTGAGATGGTAGGAGCTGGTAGTAGTGATCACACTGAGATGGTAGGAGCTGATAATAGTGATTACATTGAGATGGTAGGAGCTAGTAATAGTGATTACACTGAGATGGTAGGAGCTGGTAGTAGTGATCACACTGAGATGGTAGGAGCTGATAATAGTGATTACATTGAGATGGTAGGAGCTAGTAATAGTGATTACACTGAGATGGTAGGAGCTGGTAGTAGTGATCACACTGAGATGGTAGGAGCTGATAATAGTGATTACATTGAGATGGTAGGAGCTAGTAATAGTGATTACACTGAGATGGTAGGAGCTGGTAGTAGTGATCACACTGAGATGGTAGGAGCTGATAATAGTGATTACATTGAGATGGTAGGAGCTAGTAATAGTGATTACACTGAGATGGTAGGAGCTGGTAGTAGTGATCACACTGAGATGGTAGGAGCTGATAATAGTGATTACATTGAGATGGTAGGAGCTAGTAATAGTGATTACACTGAGATGGTAGGAGCTGGTAGTAGTGATCACACTGAGATGGTAGGAGCTGATAATAGTGATTACATTGAGATGGTAGGAGCTAGTAATAGTGATTACACTGAGATGGTAGGAGCTGGTAGTAGTGATCACACTGAGATGGTAGGAGCTGATAATAGTGATTACATTGAGATGGTAGGAGCTAGTAATAGTGATTACACTGAGATGGTAGGAGCTGGTAGTAGTGATCACACTGAGATGGTAGGAGCTGATAATAGTGATTACATTGAGATGGTAGGAGCTAGTAATAGTGATTACACTGAGATGGTAGGAGCTGGTAGTAGTGATCACACTGAGATGGTAGGAGCTGATAATAGTGATTACATTGAGATGGTAGGAGCTAGTAATAGTGATTACACTGAGATGGTAGGAGCTGGTAGTAGTGATCACACTGAGATGGTAGGAGCTGATAATAGTGATTACATTGAGATGGTAGGAGCTAGTAATAGTGATTACACTGAGATGGTAGGAGCTGGTAGTAGTGATCACACTGAGATGGTAGGAGCTGATAATAGTGATTACATTGAGATGGTAGGAGCTAGTAATAGTGATTACACTGAGATGGTAGGAGCTGGTAGTAGTGATCACACTGAGATGGTAGGAGCTGATAATAGTGATTACATTGAGATGGTAGGAGCTAGTAATAGTGATTACACTGAGATGGTAGGAGCTGGTAGTAGTGATCACACTGAGATGGTAGGAGCTGATAATAGTGATTACATTGAGATGGTAGGAGCTAGTAATAGTGATTACACTGAGATGGTAGGAGCTGGTAGTAGTGATCACACTGAGATGGTAGGAGCTGATAATAGTGATTACATTGAGATGGTAGGAGCTAGTAATAGTGATTACACTGAGATGGTAGGAGCTGGTAGTAGTGATCACACTGAGATGGTAGGAGCTGATAATAGTGATTACATTGAGATGGTAGGAGCTAGTAATAGTGATTACACTGAGATGGTAGGAGCTGGTAGTAGTGATCACACTGAGATGGTAGGAGCTGATAATAGTGATTACATTGAGATGGTAGGAGCTAGTAATAGTGATTACACTGAGATGGTAGGAGCTGGTAGTAGTGATCACACTGAGATGGTAGGAGCTGATAATAGTGATTACATTGAGATGGTAGGAGCTAGTAATAGTGATTACACTGAGATGGTAGGAGCTGGTAGTAGTGATCACACTGAGATGGTAGGAGCTGATAATAGTGATTACATTGAGATGGTAGGAGCTAGTAATAGTGATTACACTGAGATGGTAGGAGCTGGTAGTAGTGATCACACTGAGATGGTAGGAGCTGATAATAGTGATTACATTGAGATGGTAGGAGCTAGTAATAGTGATTACACTGAGATGGTAGGAGCTGGTAGTAGTGATCACACTGAGATGGTAGGAGCTGATAATAGTGATTACATTGAGATGGTAGGAGCTAGTAATAGTGATTACACTGAGATGGTAGGAGCTGGTAGTAGTGATCACACTGAGATGGTAGGAGCTGATAATAGTGATTACATTGAGATGGTAGGAGCTAGTAATAGTGATTACACTGAGATGGTAGGAGCTGGTAGTAGTGATCACACTGAGATGGTAGGAGCTGATAATAGTGATTACATTGAGATGGTAGGAGCTAGTAATAGTGATTACACTGAGATGGTAGGAGCTGGTAGTAGTGATCACACTGAGATGGTAGGAGCTGATAATAGTGATTACATTGAGATGGTAGGAGCTAGTAATAGTGATTACACTGAGATGGTAGGAGCTGGTAGTAGTGATCACACTGAGATGGTAGGAGCTGATAATAGTGATTACATTGAGATGGTAGGAGCTAGTAATAGTGATTACACTGAGATGGTAGGAGCTGGTAGTAGTGATCACACTGAGATGGTAGGAGCTGATAATAGTGATTACATTGAGATGGTAGGAGCTAGTAATAGTGATTACACTGAGATGGTAGGAGCTGGTAGTAGTGATCACACTGAGATGGTAGGAGCTGATAATAGTGATTACATTGAGATGGTAGGAGCTAGTAATAGTGATTACACTGAGATGGTAGGAGCTGGTAGTAGTGATCACACTGAGATGGTAGGAGCTGATAATAGTGATTACATTGAGATGGTAGGAGCTAGTAATAGTGATTACACTGAGATGGTAGGAGCTGGTAGTAGTGATCACACTGAGATGGTAGGAGCTGATAATAGTGATTACATTGAGATGGTAGGAGCTAGTAATAGTGATTACACTGAGATGGTAGGAGCTGGTAGTAGTGATCACACTGAGATGGTAGGAGCTGATAATAGTGATTACATTGAGATGGTAGGAGCTAGTAATAGTGATTACACTGAGATGGTAGGAGCTGGTAGTAGTGATCACACTGAGATGGTAGGAGCTGATAATAGTGATTACATTGAGATGGTAGGAGCTAGTAATAGTGATTACACTGAGATGGTAGGAGCTGGTAGTAGTGATCACACTGAGATGGTAGGAGCTGATAATAGTGATTACATTGAGATGGTAGGAGCTAGTAATAGTGATTACACTGAGATGGTAGGAGCTGGTAGTAGTGATCACACTGAGATGGTAGGAGCTGATAATAGTGATTACATTGAGATGGTAGGAGCTAGTAATAGTGATTACACTGAGATGGTAGGAGCTGGTAGTAGTGATCACACTGAGATGGTAGGAGCTGATAATAGTGATTACATTGAGATGGTAGGAGCTAGTAATAGTGATTACACTGAGATGGTAGGAGCTGGTAGTAGTGATCACACTGAGATGGTAGGAGCTGATAATAGTGATTACATTGAGATGGTAGGAGCTAGTAATAGTGATTACACTGAGATGGTAGGAGCTGGTAATAGTGTATATAATTTATTTTTGAAAATGTATAGTAAAACATAGCCTAAAAAAGAAATGAGGTTAGCAATGATGAGCCTACTTTTTTATGGCAGGGTTGCCTACTTTTTATTTCTTAACTCAGGGAGATCTTGGAGGGTAGAAATAGATTTTGAGATTGGGGCGGGCCTTAATGATGCCATTTATGCAAATCACGTCATAAAGCCTTGCCCCCTGTCAAACAGTACTATAACTCCTAGTATTCTAGGAGGTGGGCGGGGCTTGCTTCCGTCATTAAGTCCTGCCCATCCCTGGTAACTCTAGGGATTACAATAGACATAGACAGGGGGTGGGGAGTCTTCCGGATATTCTGTCAGGGTTTTTCTCACAAAAGTGGTAAGGTTGGGGGGAAAAAACAGGTCCATTTCTAGTTTCCTTCTTAAGAAGGAAACTACACACGATAAGATAAGGTAGCCCTATGGTACTCTTAAGTGCCATTAGGTACCTAGAAATGGGGGAGGGGTTTGGGGCAGGATGAGTAAGTTAGGCACGGATCTGTCTGCACCTAACTCATTCTTAACTGTGAATACGGTCCTTTGTTCTTTTAATTAAATAAACCAAACACGTCTTCAAATTACAAGTAGAATAAGATCCATTGAAGCTTTTTAATAGGACAGAAGATGTGCACTAGGGGCCTGATTCAGAGATCCGATATTAACGATAGTTAGGTGCGTATATTTAAGATCAGATCGATTTTGCATCAACTGCGCATGCGTAGTAATAGTGCAACGCCATGTACGTTGAAGTTAGGGTCGGAAATGCCTTAAGGTCGGACTTGTGAATCGGTCGGAAACAATTGCGATCCTAAGTCCAGTGGTAATCACGGAACCAAAGGATTTGCATAGAAATGGGTAGGCATTGAGATGAGGGAAAGTGGGCGCGATTACAGACATAGGACCCGAAATATACGCCTAAATATACGCAACTATTGCACATAAGGTCGGAAGTGAGTGCGGCCAGATAGGGCAAGTCAATGCAGGTCTAACTTTAGGTCCGGCCGCTGTTTGCAAGGGGAGTGACTGTTTATTCAGTGGGATGTAACCTCCTCCGACCTGCCACTTAGATGCGTATATTTGCGATCCCATCGCCGACGGATCTCTGAATCAGGCCCTAGAACTCTGTGCCTGAAAGGGGAAATTACTGTCACATTAAGAATAAGCAAGAACAAATGAAGCCATTAAAAAGCTTGTTACAATTGAAAAACATTTACAGTTCCTTTACACAAACAAAAAAGGGCATAAAGAAAACTATTGATATAATACAAATCTTTACTGATGTCAAAATACAGAAATCTTGTCAAAATACATAATCTTAAAAGAGTTTGCAAATAAATATGATGTGCCTCGTTTGATTTAACTAATTAGCCAGATAATAAAAAGTGTGATTATTTAGTCATATTTATAACAATGCTATTAAAATGTTTTTTATTACCCATTTTGTAGCACTTTAAATTATGTGCAACAAATGCGGCAATACAGTTAAATGCAATTATGTCATTTGTGCATTCTAAAAGCTTTTGTTTAGGGTTTCTTCTTCATTATATTATCAATTTCTTGGATTTACATTGTAATAATTATTTGTGAGATTTTGTGAACAGATAACAGACAACAAATTTAATTTATTGCAATTATGATTAACATAAAATGACAGCGTTTGTATGAAAACAAGCACTATAGCTATAGGTCAGAGCATGTTTTGCTTTCTTGTGAACATCATGAAATTGGCTTCCAAGCTGTTATCTGCTTGTTTAGTATTGGCGTTTGTTTAAAAGGTTTATTATACACATTTGACACTGTAAAAAAAAATGAATTCATTATATTATTTCTCCAATCATGTTTGTTCATGTTTATATTATGAAATGCATTGGGTTACATAACTACATAAATAAAGTTGCGCTCAAACCTTCTTAAGAAGGAAACTACGCATGGACAATGCCTCTCCCTGCCTCCCCGGCTATTCTAAATCCCTCCCCCCCTCCTACTTCTCTCTAAACACTCCCCGAGGCGGCATTAGACCGCCTCCTTCTTACTAAACTACTCCATGCGGTCTTTAAAGATCACACAGAGACAATCTACCTATCTAACTGGTACGTAGATTGCGTAAATTTACTACTGCACATGCGCAGTTGTTACATTCGGCAAATTATGCACCTAAGAAGCCGGAGCTTCTTAGGTGTGAACACGATACAATAAAGTTAGGGGACTTACACAAGCCACTTGCGTAAGTCTCCCTAAATGTTAGAACAGCATATGTACGTTCCAGGTGTTATGTTAAGGTCTCCTGGCATATGGAAAACATGTTGATTGCAGGGGAGTCATATTTCATCTGTTGCAAACAGTATTAGAGTTGAGAGGTGATGTTTCCTATCACAAGTCTAAATAACAGTGTAATATGTAAAGCTGGTCAGTATCTGTGTGCAGTAAGTAATTCAAAGATATATCCCTGCATGCAAAGAATACAATCACCTTGACTCCCCCTGAAATCAACATGGTTTAGCCCAGGAGTAACAAATTTCAAGCACTTACTTAAGTCTGGATTCAGCCCATAGTTAGCATGCGTGCCATGGAAGCCGCTGGGGAAAATTAGGAGTAGTGGGGGGGGGGGTATATAGATTAGGCTGGGGGGGGGGTTTAGAAAATGTCAGGGCGTATTTCC
>WWET01000538.1:547684-559396 GCA_011038615.1 Limnodynastes dumerilii | reverse complement strand
GGGGGGAGGGGAGTCTTAGGGTTAGGCTGCAGGGAAGGGAGTCTTAGGGCTAGGCTGGGGGGAGGGGAGTCTTAGGGTCAGGCTGCGGGTAAGGGAGTCTTAGGGTTAGGCTGCAGTGAGGGGGATCTTATGTTCAGGCTGCAAGGGAAGGGAGGGTTAGGGGAGGGATTAGAGTAAGGGCTGGGGTTAGATTCATAGGGCCGTATTTAGAGAACCGCTTTTTTTATGTACACAATTAAACGCACGGCCGGAGCAAGGAAACACTGACCAACTACCCCGACACCCCCCTCTCCCGGACGTGCTGTCGGTGACTTATGAGTCCATAGACCACTTTGTTCTTTATGTGTGTACTTATGGGCGTATACGTGCTCCGTCTGTGCGATTCTTTATACCCGCGCCTCCATGCCTTCATTTAAATGCCTCCCCCCACCCACTTTTATGTAAATTTTCAAGTACATATTTCTAAGCCGCACATCCGCACGTATGTCCCCAAGTGCGATGCACATGCCCGTACCTAAAGCACTCACAAGCGTATATTCAACATAACTTACGTCAATAAAGTTGCTACGCATGCGCAGTTGATCCGATCCTAAAAATACGCACGGAACTCCCAGTGAAAACGGATCTCTGAATCAGCCCCCAGATGTCTACGTCTCATTGGGCCTGATCCAGACCTACGCCAATGTGCTGTGCTTACTAAAGCACAGCGTATCGGCGTTTACTTACCCTGACACTCCCCCGTGCAGGTGTATGGCCACTTCCTTACGCCGACTGAAGACTACCCTAACTTCAGCCGGCGTAAGGAAGGGGCCATACGCTCGCACAGGAGCGAATGGCCGCTTAGCCCGCCCTCCTACCCTCATTTAACTACCTCCCCCCGCCCACCTACACTAATCTGAACGTAGGGACGCTGGAGGATGTCCCCTCCAGCGTCCCTACGGCGCTGCTACGGACGCCCGATCCACGATCGGGCGTTGCCGTAGCGACACCCGGCAACACCTGCCCGGCGCATGCGCAGATCGGCTGAAAAGCGACGGAGGGCGTTATTCTGGATCAGCCCCCTGGACACACACACACTCAATTATCTATTTTGGGGCCTTGAGTTAGAATTTAAAAAGTTTTTAGTAATTTGGTAAAATTTTTGTCATTTTGTACAGCAAAAAAATAATTTTTTGAATCAAGTAGAAAAATATATTTTAATTATTAATTAATTAATTATTTGAATGAGTTCATAATACAGCTGAAGTGTGTGCACTATTCATAACATGTTTTACAGATTACGGCACTACTCTTGTGCAACGTGTTTGGCTGCTTCGAGCTTTGCTGCTGTGTGGCCATACACTATGGGCCTGATCCAGGCTTAGGATCATGTTATGTATGCATGTACCTAAGCACCACTACGAATATATGAAATGGGCTGTGCTTCCCCTCATGCTCCCTCACTTGTGCGGATCAGCGGTCATACAAACAGCTGATCCCTCTCTCTCATGGCATGCACCCCCCCTCTCTTTCGGACAGAGAGACCCACGCACGTACGGAAAGTGTGCGAGGGGTCTGGATCCGGTCCTTGACTATGAATCAGGTCCATGTCTTATAAATGTCATACTAGATCATTTGTAAATAACAAGCAGGAGTCAATAGGAGTCAGCTGGGGGCCCATTCCGACAATTCTGTGTTATAAATATGCAAAAGCTGTCTAATCTTATCCTATTGAATCAGACACGAATATTCACTGTTAGTGGGGAGAGATATACTGTATGGATGGTGCAGTGGTTTTTCTACAGTATAGGCCGCATTCACAGATCCGTTTTTGCGCAGAGTTCCGTGCGTATTTTTAAGATCAGATTAACTGCGCATGCGTAGTAACTTTATATACGCTATTTACGTTGAATTTACACACGGAAGTCCATTAGGCACGAAGTGTGAATCGCACTTTGGAACATACGTGCGGAGGGGCGTAATTGAAACTCTTACAGACAAAGTTACGTGAAAGTGGGGGGGGGCATTTAAATGACTATTTTAGGGCGCGGTTAGTTATATAGGGCCTGATCCAGACCTACGCCGATGCACTGTGCTTACTAAAGCACAGCGTATCGGCGTTCATTTCCCTGACACTCCCCCTGTGCGGGCGTATGGCCCCTTCCTTAAGCCGGCTGAAGGCTACCCTAACTTCGTTTATACAAAGAAGACTAAATCCATGTTTGTTTTTCATCTCTATCATTTTCTTTCAGAATACAATATTTGCACAGGAATAATAGGTCAAATTCGCTTTATTTATTTATTAAAGCCTGCATTTTGAAAAGCTGCGCATTTTGTAGCATTTCTTTTTCCGAAATAAGATGAAATGCCGTTGAGTTTCAAAGACGTAACACAATAAGATCTCATTTTCCCAGCTATAATGACAATAAATATCTCGTAAGGTTTAAGAATTTGAATAACCAAAGCAGTCTTGGAAGCTGGTTTGTAGAGGTGGTGCTTCATTTGCGCATAATGGCTTATATTTCATTTTTATTGTACTTTAAATCGGAAATCCTATGAACAAATGATTTGGGCTGGCTGAGAAAACTGAGCCATTTATTATTTTCACATGTATTTCTCTTGTTTAAGATTGTGGACTACCATGGAAACCACAGTCACTGCATCATCTAGTGAGCAGAGCATGTTCCTATGAGCTCTTACTGCATTGTGACATCCCCCTGCCATCACATGGTATACTGACAGTCAGGAAGGCTCTTTTAATGGGCTACTCCTCTGTGTAAGCCAAACCATAGAAGGTAGTGATCAAAAGAACCAGATCCAGACATCATTTTCCTGTCAGTCTCTGTAGTCACTGCAGTGGGAGGCCTGGAGATCTCCAATTTGTGGGGCCTATTTTCAGATGGAGGCCTGGGACTGTAGTCCCATTAGCCCCATTGTTAATCTGGCCCTAATTAGTAGTGTAATTGTTCAGAGCGTGAACTTCTGATAGCAGATTCCCAGGCAGTCTTAATGCAGAAAAATCATATTTTTTGCATCTGGTGCATATGTTTTTTGTAACCAGATAGTTACATAAGGTTAATGGACTGGATACAGGCCTCTGCAGCCACTGCAGTCGATGCTCCATATGCAGAGGGGGTGGAGTTCCGATGCCGGTCCACCGTCAGATTCTAAGACTGCCTCCATTGCACGCAAGAGACATCCATGTAAAATGCAATTGAGCATTGCATGTAAGGGATTACCCTTACGTAACATTCTGCATACCTTACCCCCTCCCACCAAGCATACATCACATATGCTTACTTCCCAATCCCGTCCAGCCATCAGAAAAGTGGTTCCATTATGCAGCGTAGGATCTGTTGGATCCAGTTCGGTAATGAAAAGACGTAGCGTGCATATGCGCACTTTCACAGAAGCGGACATTATCCACTGTTTGTGAGCGGGAAACACCCCTTTTGCAGAAGTCTGGATCTAGTCCAATATTTTTAGTTGCTTTGAAAATGTGCTTTGTTCTGTAAACCCTATGCTTGCTAAATGAACTGCTCTGTTTAGTCCTTTATTACAGATACCAGTCAGAAAAAATAAAAGAATTGGTCATACCACAAAGAGGTGCTTTTGTGTTTTTCTGCTTGGATTTGCTGTCACAAATTCAACCCAATAAATTATTAACTTTACAACCAAGTTCAGCTTTTCGAAAGAAATAGCACTTAAGTGATCATATTAATATTTCACAGAGTCAGAAGTTCAGAATTCTCCCTCTCCGACATCAAGTTGATCATGTTGTCCTGAAAGGATGGAAGCTAGTGGCTAGAGCTTAGATTTAATTCAATATTGTGATGTTATTTTAGCCCCGTATTCAGTATACCGGACATATAACATATACGTCCGGTGTTTAGCGATTTTTACTACTGCGCATGCACAGTAATTTTTTAACATAATCTACCTTAATGTCTTTATGTGATATTGGTATTTTATAAGGTGTTGTTCTATTAAATAGGATCTACTTAACTCCAAGCACTTCCTTTTTGTATCTGTTTTTTGTTATTGGGATAGCTCATCCCTACTTTAGCTGCTGGAGTTACTTGATAGATTTATCTCTGCTTGGGCTGTCAGTGTGGTTCAGAGACCCATCTGAGATATGGTGTGTTAGCTAGATTACAGCCCATTAGTAAATCATTAATGCTCTGTTTCTTTACCATTAGCAGCTGCTGTCTTCCTGCAGAAATCAGACAAAAAAGCTGACATCACCCATTCAATTCACAGGATGAGTTATACAGTCTTTCTGTAGGAAACTGAATAGGTGGCTGTGGTGACTCAGCTCCACTGTCTGATCTCTGCAGGAAGCCAGTAGCTGCTAAATGGTAAGTAAACAAACTATTACTGATTTCTGAAGCCCCATTAAACTTTCCTTAGCAGGTGGTCCCACCATGTATGGCTGTCTATACCCTGTTTTTGGTACAGGTTTAACAACTGTAACTACAATTTAAGCGCTGAACATTATTTACTTATTTGCAGGTGTTATTTGATTTTCACTGATATTTATTTATATTTTTTTGTACTTACACAGTGCTATTTTTATTCACTTTTAAATATTAGTCACTGCAACGTAAGAAACTTTTAAATTGTTTTCACAAAAAATGAAATTGTATAAATACCTTGTATTAATGCTACATAATCCATTATCAATGTTTGCTTGATATGGAACTCCTGCAACTATAAGCAAAACTTGACTTAGAGCTATTAAAAGCTTTCACAATGCTGTATCCTCTCGTAGCTTCAGTACAAAGAAAAATAATAGATGGTTTCTGTAGTGGAAATTCAGTTTCTTTGAAATTCAGCACAATAGCTTTCACAATACAGACACTGGTGCTATTCTGATTGGGCTGTAAAGCATGTATTTGATAGAGAGGAAATATTTTACTTGAAATAATAATCATTTTCTGTGAAGTACAGTGACTTTTCAATGCCAACTTATACCAACATACCTTTGTGTCATTGTAAGGGTAAAATACCATAATACATAGGATGATACCATACATAGGCGTATCTATAATGGGTGCAGGGTGTGCAGTGCACACGGGCCCCTAAGAACAGGGGGCCCTTTGGCATTCATCCTGCACCCAGGGTTGGCGGGGCAGGGGGGCCATTCTGCATCTATTTCTTCCCTCTAAGATAATTCGGTCTGAAGAAATAGATGCCAAATGAGTTCCCCTGCGGTAGGGCTGTCCCTGTTCACAGGCTGAAAAATTGGTGGTGCTTACAGCTCAGTGAGGCCAGTGAATCGGGACAGTCCTGTATGAAGGGGGGAGGGGCATGTACAAATCATGCACAAGGGCCCCCTCACTTCTTAAAACACCCCTGATACCATATATCCTGTTTTTAGGGCTCAGTACTTCTTTCCTGATTGAAGCAGAAGCATTTTTTAACCAGAGGGGGTTAAGGGGATGTCTTAGAGGCAGGGGTGTTTTTAGGAGTGACCCCCTTGGGTCATGAAGCGGCCAGCATCATTCATATAATCTGCACTGGGTATACAGGGCTTCTATGAGAGCTCTGTAGTATCACTCTTGATTCATTGAATAATACTGATGTCACATATGAGGCAGCGTTATTAATGGAAATATAACTGGTCCTACACTGCTCTCGTAGGAGTCCTGTATTACCAGTACTATTTATAGAAATGACGCTGGTAGTCAGCGCCTTTCAAGCAGACCCGCGAAGGTAGATGGAGAAGACAGCAAGTGTAAGTAAATGGAGGCTGGATACACAAAATGGTCAGAAATGGAGGCTGGACATGCAGAGGGGGTAGAAATGGGGGATGGACACAGAAGGGATACAAATGGAGGCTGGACACACGGAAGGGGCAGAAATTGAGGCTGGACATGCAGAGGGTCAGAAATGGAGGTTAGACACACAGAAGGGGCAGAAATGGAGGCTGGACATGCAGAAGGGGCAGAAATAGAGACTGGACACACAAGAGGAGCAGAATTGGAGTCTGGACACAGAAGGGGCAGAAATGAAGGCTGGACACGGAAGGGGCAGAATTGGAGGCTGGACACAGAAGGGGCTCAATTTTCACCCCTCACTTTTCAACATGGTTTTGCACAGAGCTACACTTGAACCTAAAAATAAGCTTAGGCTTAGGATCAGCCCCTGAGTGTGTGATGTGCTGCATGCATAAATGATTGTATTTCTGCTGTCTCTTCTCTGTGATAGAGAAGCAGAATTTTCTGCAGTCTGTACAATGCATAGGATGTGACAGTTTCTCTGTACTGTGATGTCACAAGGGATTGGGAAGTTTTTCGGCAGGTGCTGCACAGGCTTATGTTTTCAAAACAAGAAAAAGACAAAGCTGACAAGAGAAGGCTTTTTTTCTGCATTACAGGGTTGAATTTCATCCTATATGAAAGAAAGAAATATGAGAGCATAATGAAAATATAGATTTTGACCATGGCAACCAATCAGATTCTAGCTGACATTTTTCAGTATGTAATAGGAAAGTGAGAGCTAGAATCTGATTGGTTGCTCTGGGTAACATCTCCACTTTTCCTTTCCTGCAGCTTAGTAAATCTAGCCCTGCTGTCGGCCGTAATGGATGAACATACTTCCGTGCCTAAGCACGTCTATACTGTGCGATTTAAATGCCTCACCACGCCTCCGAAGCGTAAATACAAGTGTCGTATGTCTGGCATGCCCCTTCGCCCGAAGTTATGTTGTTGATCCTAGTCTCGTAAGTACATTCAGTGTTTCTGGTTGTAACATCTGCCACGTGTAAATACGCTAGCTGCAGTAGGTCTGGATCTGAACCCATTGTTTATATGTAGTAGGAATGGGACTGTAGCGGGAAACAAATGTTTTCAAGACAAAAGTGCTTGAAACTGCAAGGTTGAGGGACATACTTAAAGTTGTAAAAGTTAATACAATAATTATACACTGTATTTTCCCAACTGGCTTTATTGGGCCGTATTCAGAGATCCGCCGGCGATCGGGCCGCAAATATACGCAACTAAGTGACAGGTCGGAGCAGGTTACTCCCACCAGAAAAAACTGTCACTCCCCTCGCAACCTCCAGCCGGACCTAAACTTCCACCCGCATTGACTTGCCCTATCTGGCCGCACTCACTTCCGGTCTTATGTGTCTTAGTTGCGTATATTACCGGCCCTAACTCTGTAAGCGCCCCCACTTTCCCTCATCTCAATGCCTCCCCCGCCCATTTCTATGCAAATCCTTAGGTCCGTATATTTCCGCAGCACTTAGGGTCGCATTATTCTCCGCTCCATTCACAAGTCCGTCCCTTAGCCATTTCCGACCTTAACTTCAACATAGATGGCATATCACTATTACTACGCATGCGCAGTTGATGCAAAGTCGATCCGATTCTAAAAATACGCACGGAACTTTCGTTAAAACCAGATCTCTGAATACGGCCCATTAGCACTAATAAATGATCAAATGCTATTAATCAGGGTACGTGGACCACTATTTGGTGGTACTTGGGGAAAATGAGCAAGGTTATAAGGGGGAAGCTAGTATATTTTAACCAAGTGTGATACCAGAAGGCAGGAAGAATATTTAATTAAAAAAATGAATTTAATATGTACCACAATATCATTACAAAAATAGGTGAATTAAAAAAGCAAATATAAATGTAGGTATTGAGTATGTATCTGCTTGATATGCAAAGTGGTACTCGACTTGATTCCATTGTGGGTAACTGGTACTTCCCCAAATAAGGTTAAGAACCCCTGCTATATATCAGTATTGATATAGGACAGGATCCGGAAATTCAATTTTTTTGCTATTTTCTGTACCTTGGATCGTGTTTTTCTGTAATGAAACTGTAAACCCAACCATGCTAACCAACTGGAACACATTGCGACCCATACAGATTTAAGAGATTAGATTTCTGAGCTGTCCTCATGCAGGGCCTGATTCAGACTAAAGAAGGCTTTAGGTTCCTAATTTTACGCACCCAAGTAACATGCCAACTTCCCTTGACATGCCCTCGGCTTTCAGCTTCTTAGCCGACTTACAGGTGCCTTAGGGCTACCTTAACTAAAGGTTTGTGGTTGTGTGTGTAAGTGGAAAAATTGAAAATGTAGTGGGCTAACCATGCCCAGAAATCCTCATTTAAATACCTCCATCCACCCATCTTCTTATCTTCGTTCTTAAGTTGGCCCCTTCATTCTTAAGTCAATACGAACCTAGAAGATCTAGGTTCGTAATTGTGATTCAGAGCCGTCCCGTTCTTAAGTCCTACATAGCTTGCATAAATAAAGTTACTATGCACGCATGTGCTGTTTGTCTCTTTTTATAATTACACTCCTAAAAAGCCGCTGATTCTTAATTGTGAATCAGGTCTGTAAATGGTACAGTAAGGTCTTGCTTGCAGCACCCCCTTGCCACACAGGAGTAAGGATACAGCAGTGATTCGGCTTTGGATCTCAGTTGTTGGCTGTAGTGGCAAGTCTAGATTTGGCCCAGTATACTTTATTAGCTGCATACAATCTGACCAACCATAAGACATTAAAAAACACACTTAAGAAAGGGGGTCCGGATTCATATTTACGTAGTTTTCGGATTACGTACTTTGTTTTAAGAATTGACTACTAAAGACCTCGCTTACGCAATCTACGTATAGTAATGGTACATAGATAGCGTAAATAAGACACTACGCATGTGTAGTAGCTCAATTCTTAAAACAACGTACGTAAGATGAAAGCTAAGTAACTGTGAATCCAGACCAAGAGGTGTAAATATTTTGAGTTAAGGTTCTGGACATGATGCAAGTAAAAGTATGAGAAATATTATATTTGCCTTTATCAGCCCTTTCTGTACATGTCCCACTGTAAGACGTGTGGTTTTCTAATTCTACCGCTACATGTGGAAAGTTAAAGTTCACACAGCACTCAGAATGGAAAATGATTGAAAATTTTGACATCAATGCTCTTTGCACATAATTTTGAACACTCTTAAAGTGGTTGTAAATGTCACACTTCCCCAAGGTTGACAGAGAAATAATGCACTACCGGCATCTGTTGAGATGTAAAACCTTATTTTGAAAACAGGTCAAAAGTTGTCTCTGACTTGGCATAAAAAAACAAACAAAAACGGCAATAAATACTGTTCTTTACTGTGCTTTTATTTAACTGCAATCCTGGTATGGTTGAGAAAATTGTCGTCTTAGCTGTCCTTTAACATTTTCAGCCAATGATGTTTGGTTAAGAAAAATATTATGGAAACTAGTTTTATTTGAAGGTAGAGCTTTGTATAAAATTTCTAGGTCATTACGATTAGGTCGTCACGCAAAGTGCATAAGTGGCCTGATCTGACTGGAGGGCACATGCACCCTCCAGATGTTACGCTAGTGTTACTATAGTTATTGCAGGTAATGGGATGTGCTTCCCCTCCGATCCATACGCTTTACTTAAGTTAGGCTTATGGCGGCGTACGCTGCCATAAAGCCCGCACAAGAGAGGGGAGTGACGGGGGCATTAATTCTCCTCTGTCTGTCGAACGGACAGACTCCCACACGTACAGAAAGCGTGCAGGAGTCTGGATCCGGCCCCTAAATAGGATGTTTCTAGAAATATGTTAATGCAGGGTGGGATTTGATTGGTTAGGTTTAATGCAGTGATATTAGGTTATAAATTGTTACTGTTATCTATAATTTCTCTCTCTTTTGAAAAATCGTTTCCCACCCTCAATTATAGGATGTATTTTTCTAACTTGTGCTATTTTCTTTTCAGGCGGGGCGTAGGTTGGCGGTAGAGTTGGTGTGTCACCATTTCAATTTGGTGCAGAAAAAATATGGGGGATAAATATCTGTTTATTGAAGGAGCACCCTTCTTGTTAACACCAGGTTTGCCTGACCTGTTCGCCTGACCAGGGTCCTGGTCTGCCTTCTCCACGTGATGAGGTGTGCAAGTGAAGAGGTGGAGCCAGGGAATTTTGGGTCAGGGAGGTGGTGGGGACGCTTTTGTCGATAAAGAATTGTTGTCGCTTTGAGTATCTTGAGGTGACACCCACCTGTTGTTTACCACCTGTCTCAACCCTAAATAGTCTAATTCAAAAAATGTAATTTAAATTAATAAACCTATGTCCCCTTTTTAAATTCCAATAAACTTGTTTAAGTCTTTATTAGTTTGAATATTGGATATCCATGTATTGAATGGAATTATTTGGCATCAGAAACAAAAGGACCTACAGAAAGAAAAATTGCGTTTCTATACTGTTTAAAGCTGAACAAAATAAACAAACTTCATTATTTGATGCAGTTACAGAAACTCTTCAATTAACCTTCTTTTTCTTGCTAGGGGAAGATTTTTAGTGGTTTCTACCTACACATTTAGGGCCGTATGCAGAGCTATCCGATATGTTGTACTGCGCATGCGCAGTAATTCTGTAACGTAAGCTACGTTACATGTTGCAACGTAGATTGCGTATATGCTCTGCATACGGCCCTTAAATTGTATCTTGAGTAAATGATTAATACTTCAGATAATTTGTAGCTCTCCGTGAATAAAAATAAATAAATGTATATGTTAGATTCAAAACTGAATTGTGAAAAGTCAACAGTCAAGAGATAACATAAAATAGAGCTTAGACAGCTTCAAGAGATGTGTACACAAAGTGATGAGGATATATGAGAATACATTCTTCATCTCTACAGACTCTACATTTAGGCTCTACAGGAAACATAGGTTATGGTGTAAGGATATAAACTAACATTGGGGCCAGATTTACTTAGCTGTGGGATTGGAAAAGTGAAGATGTTGACCACAGCATCAGATTCTAGTTGATATTCTCTAGTATGTAATAGGAAAGTGAAAGCTAGAATCTGATTGGTTGCTATGAGCAACATCTCCACTTTTCCAAACCCACATTAGTAAATCTGACCCCAGAAGTCTTTAAATATTCCGACTTATGCACAATTCATGAAACCCTTTGAAAAAGAAATGTGTGCAAGATTTACCTGTCTATATTCTTCCAGTATTGTAGGACACACTTACATGTGGCTGGGTGAACATTCAGAGCAAGATTTACTAAGAGGCAGTTTTGCAAAACAGTTTTTGGGTGATTTTTCCAGCGGTTTTAAAACAGCTTTATATATTAAGGTGTAACACGCCAGAAAAAGTACCATAATAATGATTTTACAAAACCAGCACTTTTAAAATTGCCATCCTAATTTTATCAATGTCTAACATCTAAACATTTTTTATATTCCAAGCTAGGCTTGCTTAAAAAAAACAAAAAACAATTAGAAACACAGGCCAGGTCTTTCTAGGAAGAAAACACAATGAAAATCCTAGAAGAGCCAGGTGCCACCTATATTTAACGGGAGTGTGGGTCCCCGGTTAGAACGGCCCTATTACGATAGGGCCATTTTCTCCCAGACAGTTTTGACCTGGCTGGGATATAGAAACATAGAAAGTGACGGCAGATAAGAGCCACATGGCCCATCTAGTCTGCCCATTTTTTATTGAAAACTATACTGACCCTAGACCCTATTTACCCTCAATTGGGGTTACAATTTAGGATACCCTTATATTTATCCCAAGCATGTTTAAATTGTTCTACTGTATTGGCCTCAACCACCTCAGATGGGAGAATAGTCCATTTATCTATCACCCTTTCAGTGAAGTAATTTTTCCGCACATTTCCTTTGAATCTACCACCCTCCAGTTTGTATCCATGCCCTCGTGTTCTATTACACCTCTTCCTTTATATAATGTCCC
>WWET01000538.1:501904-518330 GCA_011038615.1 Limnodynastes dumerilii | reverse complement strand
GGGGGGGGGGGGGGGTTGATTTTAAGGCCATTGTGGGCCTTGTTGAGCACAGCACAGGTGCTTGCAATATATTTATAACAGTGCTCAGCACTCATACATGGAGCACCAAGCGCTGTTTTAAGCGGTCTTCTTTTGACGACTTCTTTCACACAGACGGCTTAGCCCAGCCCTCAGTTCAGCATGAATCCATTTAAGTCCCACCCCTCCAGACTTGGGCCCCGCCTCCTGGCTATGGGGCCCACGCCTGTCACATTTTGCCCCTAACTGAACCTAGTGGAATTTGAATGCTTGACAATCCCAGCTGTTTGATTATGGCAGGAAGAGTCTGGAAGATAAATGACTGTACGTCACTGCGCTTCCTGGCTCTATCAGTGGGCAGGACATGCCACTGGATGTGACCACACCCCTTATCTATCAGTGACCACGTCCAGGACCGTCAATGGCAGGGGAGGTAAGCCTCCCCGGGGGACCCTTCTCCCCTCATCTGGAAAATGAACTGCTTGTTTGTCAATTGCCCACAGCTAATTATTTATTTATTTATTAATAATTAATCAGCTTTAGCTTCTGATTAGCGGTTTATAAACAGCACATTCAATGCTACAGTATATTATAGCAGTTACACTCTCCACAACAAAACTCTGATTTTCGAAAAAGGGACATCCAAAAGTTCCTTTTCGGATGTCCCTTTTTCCTATACGTACCGATATAAACTTTTTTTTAATGAATGGGTGAGTATGCCGTTCGATATCCCTCTGCTGCACCTCCGCCGCTGCTATCACCGGACCTGGAACAGGTAAGTAAATTATCTCTGCGGGGTTAGGGTTGGGGTTAAGGTTAGCGTTAGGGTTAGGGTCAGGCTGCAAGGGAGGGAGGGTTAGGGTCAGGCTGCAGGAGATGGAGGGTTAAGGTCAGGCTGCAGGAAATGGTGGGTTAGGGTCAGGCTGCCAGGAAGGGAGGGTTATGGTTAGGGTAGTGAGAGGGGGGGGTTAGGATTAGGGAAAGGAGTGGGGGACTATTTTTTAACAACTTTTAGTACCACGGAGCTTTCGATGCTCCGTGGATCGATTGCAATGCCTCTTCAAGGCTGGGAGGAATAGGGTTTTTCGCAATTGGGACTTTCTATGCGAGGTCCCACACCCGTATATTAGTAGTGCGCTCAAGCTCTGTATATGAATCTGCCAGAGAGTAGTCGCCTCCAACCATAGTCACAAATAGCGGATGACCCCCATTTCTACCACTCCTTTGCAGCTTCATATACAGAGCTTGGGCACACTGCTAATTTACTGGAGCAGGTGACCGCTGCTCTGTGGTGGGCCCAAGAAGTAGGCCCCTCGTCAAACACCCTAGGGGCAATACCGACCACATCTTCTTTTACTTCTTCCCCTCATCCCATCTAAATATCCATATACCCCATTTGGTATGTGATTTGAGTTATGACAAATACAGAATATACAGAAGGCAAATGAATGATATATAGCAAACAGGTTTCTAAAAACAGTAGTGACATGTTTCAAGCCATTGCACCTGTTCCAGTCTAATTCCTTTATAAATTGTATTTTTTAAAATCAGATAAGACATCTGCTGCATAGTTGAAAGCTGTCCTTAATTCCCTGGGATCGTACCAGGTTTTTAAAACATGAAAGTACTTTTTTCCTCTTTTTTAAAGATGCTGTCAAACAGTAAAAACACAGAAAATTAATTAATCTTGTCTTCTTCTATGAGGTTTATAAGGAAGTATTTATCAAATTCAATAAATTAATCCTAACTGGGACTTTTGTACCATTTGTACCATGACATTATACGTATGTTTGATGCTCTGAACTAAAATGAATGTTTTTTTTAATATTTTTATGTACTGTATGTTTTTATGTGTGGTGACTTGGGGATACTCCATACTGCCACTTACTGAACAGTCAGGAGATTACCTGGCAGAGGACCTAATTTTCAGGACATATAACAAACTATTGGGCATTTGTTGACATTTAAGATACTGTTATACTATGATGGGGCAGTTATGTAAATTTATAACATTAGTTAAGTGTATGTTCCAGTTTAAATACAAAAAAAAGCACTGGATCTTTATGACAACAATGTGGAATTTGTTAGAGTATTAGATACAGTTATTTATTTAAGTTAACATATATTTTTTGCATGATTAGATCTTCATTTATTAGTTGCCCTCCCATTAATCAGGGTAAAAAAAATAACACATTTGTTACTTACTGAATACTGTGGCATAACTACTGTATGTTTAGGGAGTATTGTGCTAGGGCAGGGATAGGCAAACTGCGGTTCTCCAGGCGCTGTGGAACTACAAGTCCCAGCATGCTTCACCTGCCAAAGCATAGCTGATACCTGACAAGGTTTGATGGGAATTGTAGTTTTGCAACACCTAGAGATCTGCAGTTTGCCTATCCCTGTGCTAGGAGATCCAAAGTAACGGGGAGGTCTAAACCATTCAAAGTGGTTGCGCTATGATCATTCGCCCTCCACTGCATTGCAAAGAACAGGATGGTGGAGCAACATTATTGGTCCCCTACCATTATTTTTTATTGGTCCAGAACTGCGTCCGGCCCCCCTCACTGAAGCGCGCAAAGTGCGTAAGTTGGGTGATTTGGGGGAACGGGGTTGCGCCCTCCAGATGTTACGTGGGTTATAAGCACATAACTTAAAATAGGTATTCCGAGAAAAGGAGCCGTGCTTCCCGTCGAAGGGAAGCATCGGAATTGTACAGTAGGGGTGGGCTTAAGTATTTATGAGGGGTAAGCGCATAAATAAAAAGTGCACAACAGAGTGTCAGAGGGGGTTCAATCCACTCTCTTGCACGAACGGACAGACACCCACACATATGGAAAGCATGGGGGGGGGTCTCAATCCGGCCCTATATGTGGAAAATGGAAAGAACCCATAGGGGTGAAGGGGGCCGGATCCTTAGTTAAGAAAGACAGACTTGTACGTAAGTCAGTACCAAGAATTCTGCAATAGAAAAAAACCATCCATTCTTGGCAGACAGGGCGGCCCCACTTATCATGCGTACGTATGAGATACGTGGGTGGGCTTTGATGTGTAAATTGTACAGTAAGTTCTTGGCTAAGCCCTTATGTACGATCCAGTATTTGACACTCAGAGTGTTGCTAGCAGAATAGTTAAGGGTGCCTTGGCCCTCTTAAATCTCCTCCGCACATGGGAGAGCTGGAGGAGTGTCTGGGGGGGAGTGTCCTAGGGAAAGTGTCCTGTGGGAGTGTCCTAGGGAAAGTGTCCTGGGGGAGTGTCCTAGGGAAAGTGTCCTGGGGGAGTGTCCTAGGGAAAGTATCCTAGGGGGAGTGTCCTGATCCCCTATGTGTGTTCTGGGTATTTATGGTGATAGTGAAAATTCATAAATAATAAGGGAGTTATCATTGGTTTGTGAATGTTGGAGATAGCATCACAGTGTCTCTTTAGGAAGCAGAGAGACCAGAAATAAAAATACCACACCACCTACCAGGTGCAAGCTTGAAAACCTAAGGATCCTGACACCACCAATAAAAGAGCTCCTTGGAATAGTAAGCTTTGTAAGCTTTGTTTTATTCTGTGGGGGGATGATTGTATGGAAGTATCATTAGCCACAAGCCCTTCACTATTTCTCCATAGCATTCTAAATGACATTCAAATGTATTGCAGTACACCTGCTTAGCATACATTGATTTTAACATACAATCTTTCTGCAAATAAAACTGGGCTTAAGGACTAGATGGGACACCTGTTTTGAAATAGTCAGGGTTCCATTGTCTGGATTGCCTGATTACTTTCACCCTCACAAGCCAAATATTTCACTAATGCATTTACATAATTGTTCATAATGGCCGTGGTGTCATTAATGTAACTTTTAAGTATTCTTAGAAAATGCATCCTCTTTTGTCTCGTTATGTCACTAATGGCTCCATGACCTTGCAGGGAAACACAAACACAATCATATTTTGTAGCTCGAATTCCAATACCAATACAAAAAATGTAGCATCTAATCCAAGCCTCTTGTATGTGGAATTTCCTGATGTCTCATATATCTATTCCAACGGTACTGTCAGTACATGTGTTAAATACAGAGGTGCTATGACTTCACAGCCATAAAATATGTGCTCTGTAATCAGTATGACCCCTTAGATTGAGTCCAAGAGACATTTTACATACTAGAATTGTGACACTAAAACAATTTTCCAGGTCATAAAGTAGAACGTATTTTTGATCATTTATCTTTTTCCTAAAATTGGACATTTGTGATTAACCTTGGCTGATAGGGATTCACTCTAATAAAGTATATTGATGATGTATTTAGGGTTGATGTAATTAAAGATCAACCCTGGAGTCATTGCATGCTGAGGAAGTATAAATTAACCACACTTCATGAACGCTTAAAGTTTATAAATTCTATTTGTGCTGCTTAATGTCTAATGTTAATGTTTATGATCATGGTGTATCGATTTTTCCACAGTCCATGAGACTGATGCAGCATTGAGGGTAACAGCAGAGGCAAATGTAAAGGACACAGGATACGCTTCCTGGTTCGAGCGGCTGAATTTCAAGTGGCGACTGTATCGTTTTTCAAACAGCCCTGAAAATATAAAATTGCCAATGGGAACGGGAACCTATTTCCTCGTTCCCAATAGCGAGAGGCTGCAATGGTTGCGGTGGGTAGATTGAGGGTTAGGCGGCGGTAACTGCAGGGGGCTATGGTTAGGGTTAGGGCGAAAGGGGTAGGTTAGGGTTAGGCTGCGGGGCAAGGAGGGTAAGGCTGCAGGGCACGGAGGTTTAGGGTTAGGCTGTGGGGCATGGAGGGATATGGTTAGGCTGCGGGCATGAAGGGTTTGGGTTAGGCTGCGGGGCATGGAGGGTTAGGGGTGAAGAAGGGTAAGGTTAGGCTGCAGGGCATAAGGGGTGGGGTTAGGCTGCAGGGCATAGAGGGTTAGGGGTGAAGAAGGGGAATGTTAGGCCGCAGGCCATAAGGGGTGGGGTTAGGCTGCAGGGCATGGAGAAATGGGGTTAGGCTGCGGGGCATGGAGGGTTAGGCTGCGGGGCATGGAGGGTTAGGAGTAGACTGTGGGGCATGGAGGGGTAGGGTAAGGCTGCGGGGCATGTAGGGTTAGGGTTATACTGTAGGGCATAGAGGGTTAGAAGCTGAAGAAGGGGAAGGTTATACTGTGGGAAATGGAAGGGTTACTGTTAGGGAAGGGTTAAGGGTAGGATAAGTTAAAACACTTACCTTTTGGCAGATGACTCTTTGTGACTCCAGGATGCCACAGTCTGCATTCTGTTGTAGTATGATGGTCCTCGAAATTAAGAACCACACTCAGCAAAGAGAATTAGAGTTCATATGTGACATTTTCTAACTCAACTCTAAATGACTAAGGCTAAGTCAAGGTGGAGTCCTGCTCGTGGCAAGCGTTCTCCCTTTTCACTTATGCAAATTAGGATTTCGCGGCAATCCTATAGTGGATCTCTGCAGCTGCAGGTCTGCTAGCAAGTCCCTATTAAATCTGGATTTGGTCCATGGTCCTTTCTAGGTGCACAATTGCATGTTCTTGCTGTTACTCCCAGCTCTGGATGAGCCCCTATAAGAGCAATTTACCTGCATGCTTTCAAAGAATACCAAAATGCAGCTATTGACCTGTGTGTGATGCAGCACAATATTTCTAAACACCATTCCCCTGTTTATGGAGCTGCTCATATATTCTGCAGAATGAATTCATGTGCTATATTACCCAGAGAGATGCAGGGTCATGTGACCCAACCAACTCTACTACTGTTTCAGAATGCTCTGTCTTTGTGACATTTCCATAGGTTCACGTTGGTGCACAAGTAAGATCTCTTAAGCGATGAGTTAAGGATCCCTTAGCACACTCCCCTTTCTCCCTAACTGCCACTTAAACTACTAGTAATAACAACCCCCTGAGGACATCAATAGAGCCACAGTGTTGAATAATCACAGACTATCAGGCAAGGAGCCTTGCAGCAGCAAGTCCGTTGCCTGTGACATCACTCTTGGATCTGGCATCTAGCTTAGAGTTGCTTTCATTAGCCAGTCTGTTGGTCTGTCTGCATTTCCCCCAGATCTCTTCTCTTCTCTCCTTTGTACTGGAGCATCCTGCCTTAAGGAAGGGATTTCTTTACTATATCAAGACACAGTGGGAGGAAAGAATTCCTAGCACAGACCAGGGGAGCTGCAGCATGAAACCTATCCCTGCTTGCTACTTGCTGTCTGTTCTGTTGCCTGTGATGGTTTACAGCACCAGGTGAGCAGAGAAAGCATGTTTTGTATCAGGATCCTTCTGTGCAAGGCTAACCTGTCCTCTCTTGTTCAGTGCTGGTGCTTGCCTTTTACAACATAGAGAGCTCTGTATATTTTCATTTGAATATTTAAATAACTGATTGCAAGGAGTGGTGGAGCAGTGGTTATCCCTTTCTCTGTGCAGGTCTGCACTGTAGTGGACTAGGTGATGTGTGAAGGCATGAAACTTGCTAGGCTCTATTTGAAAACTAAACCAATATATGTTGATTCTAAAGGCAGCACAGTAGTTTGGTGAATGCCTGGTAAGCGTTTGTACAGCTGAGCACTGTTCACATTAACCATTAAATGTCATAGTTCTGCCTTCAGGTAGAGGAAACCTAATTGAACTGCTGCTGATAGGAATGTTTATGTACATGAACTGGTGATTGTCAGCCTTTGAAGCAAAGTTGCTTTGCTAGTTTGAGTTTTACGCTATAACTTTGGGTGTTTATGTCCTTTGTAAGCATAATGTGTAAGGTGGATGGTTAAAACACAGGATGCATTGTTTCGGCTCTGGTTTGCATGTCATATGCTGCATCAGTGGTTAAAACTCATGGATGTCATAATATTTTGGTGCACGAGGGGTTAAAAACAAGTCCTATTTGCCTGCTGAGCATAAATTAAAAAATAAATAAATAAATAAATAATCGTCTCAATATGTCACCTATCCCTGCATATGAATGTATACACGTGCCTCATATTTGGAGCTATAATTGTTGGGTGTCATTGCTATTCTGAAATACCGCCTTGCTATACAAAGTCCTGGCTATCTGTTTGAATGATGAAAAGTTGGTTTAGTGGACAGTACAATATCAGTCATTGTTCTGTATGGCGCTGCACTTTGCAGTGTGCCATGTACCCTTCTCTCCAGTCACATCTACACTGTGTGATTTCATTTCATTAACCCCTTTAGGGATAAGGGCTCAGCTAGCATTCATGCACTGAATCCTTAAACCACTTCCATGTCAACTTGAAGTCCTGTAGTAGTTTAAGTCTAACTAGTGAAAGGATTGACAGGTTGTAATTGCACGGCCTGACTGTGATGTGTTGGGTTGATGCATAAACGTTGTAGAGGCAGTAGAGGAACAAAGACAGGAACTCTTTCTGCTATGGCTGTAACATGCACATTGAGAAACATGTTACAGACGTTCTTCTACCTCCTCTTTTTTTTTTGCAGACATCCATACAGACATTTATTACAACATTATAAAAAGTGTAGGTGTAGAGCTCATTCTGCTCTATACATATGTCACTGCTGCTGTCTGGACCCCTTCCTAAATCATCCAATCAGATAGTCCATTTCAATTTAAACGGCTCTCTCTGTGGATTACCAATATCAGTGTATGGCGGTTAAACTGCAGTCAATCTAAATCAATAGCACAACGAATGAGTGAATTTAACAATATTTAGAGCTGTCACATCAAATTGCATGTGTGCAGACAAAGTAGTATATTTCATCAGCAGAGAGCCCATGAGATTTACTGTTACACGGTATACATTTTATTTGCCAAATTAAAAACTTCACAGTATGCTAAGCAATGCGTCCGTGTTTCTGTATTTTTTTTCACAAGATGCCAGGATGTACATGAAAAAAAAGTTAAAAAATTGAAGGTATAGTCTGTTTCCATGGAGATTTTTGCACTGTGCTACAAGTTTGGGGGTCTGTATTTGTGTTTGATAATATCTGCAAGTTGGGGGGAAAAAAAGCAGCTGAATAGTTATGATTCATGATTAAGAATAAATGGAATAAATGAATGCATGTACCTTTTTTTTTAAGGAGATCAAAAGATGATCAAGTACAATGGTGTAAGAGAGAGAATGAGAAAGATTTGACATTTAAAAAAAGTTTGTTCTTTAAAAGAGTTCATCCTCACATGTAGGGAGATATTACCACTAAACAAATCGCTTACATATTCAATCGAGGAACAAATTGTGAGTTGGGCTACAAGAATAAGATAAATTATTGCTTAAGGACTAAGAAGGATTGGGGGCTTATTTTATGTTATTATTGTTTTTGGCAAAATATGAAATTGAATATACATTATGCCAAAGTTGTATTTCTGACTGATTATCATGTAAAAGTAAATACAGTATTCCTGGGTGCATGCACTAAGCGGCAAGTCTGCAAAAGCTTATTCTCTCTGGCTTTGCAAGCTGCTTTTAAAGAATTTATTATAATAATTATTATTATTATTATCATCGTTTATTTATAAGGCGCCACAAAGTGTTGCAGCGCCGTACAAGAAACAAACAAAATACTGTACAGACATACAGGGCGGGGATGGACAGCATAGTACATAAATATAAAAATATCACCAAACTACAATAGTTGTTGGATTTATAAAGACTCGCTGTAGTGTAAATGCAGCCTTCAGATATAACAACAGTAAAAGTGGAAAAATGAGTATAATACAATTAGAAGTGCAAAGGCAAAAATAAAAGGGTCCTATTGAGAGTTGGGAGTAACAGCAAAAAGTAGCACATTTGCACCTTAGTAAATCCATATTAAATTTCAGGGGAGTTTATAAATAAAGGCATTTGTGTGCATGATTCTCACGCAGATATATTTATTTATTGCTTGCCACCCCTCACATTAAAACAATGGGCCGGATCCAGAACTAATTCAATGAACAATAGCTACTGCGCATGCGTAGTAGCCATTGTACGTAATCTGCGTCTCGTTTCAATACGTTTCTAAAAGACCGCATATACGCAATCTACGTATCGAAACGATACGCAGATTACGTACAATAGCTACTACGCATGCGCAGTAGCTATTGTTCATTGAATTACGTCCGTCTATGGAAGACGGACGTAGTTCTGGATCCGGCCCATTGTTTGTCCATTGGCAGAGGTAAACCTTTTTGGGAGTGAAATAAAAGTTACCTACCATAGTCCTGTCAAGCTGCAATGCTCCTTGTTGTTTCGCTGTGATTTCGGTGGCCATATTCACACCTAAGAGTGAGTTAGGTGCGGACAGATCTGCACCTAACTCACCCGTCCTTCCCCACTTAAGAGTGCCACAGGGCTGCCTTATATTACCGTGCGTAGTTTCTGTCTTAAGAAGAAAACTACGCACGGACAATGCCTCTCCCCCGCCCTCCCCGCTAATCCACAACCCTCCTACTTCTAACTAAGCACACCCCTAGACGGCATTAGCCCCGCTTTTTTCTATCTAATTGACTACCTAACTGGTACGTAGGTTGTGTAAATAACCTACTACGCATGTGTAGTAGGTAATTTCGCAAATGTACGCACCTAAGAAGCCGAAGCTTCTTAGGTGTGAATACGTCCCGTAAGTGTACAGTATGGGAGAAGTGACAACTTTAGAAAGCAAGACATATTGTTATGATGATACTTCAGACTTCAGAGCTGCACCTTTGTCTGTCTTTCAGATGTTAGTGCAGCGGGAATGAGCATCGCGCCTGCGAGCACAGATAGGAGCGGTTCTGCCCATCCGCCTGTGTCCATAAGCGCCTGCTGGGCGCTAGTGGAACAGGGAGTTCCACTATATTTAAATAAGGAAAGGGTGGCTTTTCTCATTGAAATAAATGCAGTAGGTATAAAAGGTATCTGCGCCTGAGATGGTGTAACTGATAGGCGGAGATCATTTTCAATGTTGTCCCTGATTAAAAAGGCATTTAAATACATAGAAATACTATACGGCTCAAACTGTGGGGTGCCACTTCCCTTACGTACAATCCAGAATTGTGCCTTTCCGCAGAAACACGTAACTCTGGATAGGACAATTTCAGCTTGCACATTCTGCATGCACAAAAACGCTGGATCAGCTCCTTCATGGGTAACGATACTCATTTCCAGTAGTCGTTTTAATTTGAATAATAACTACTAAAGACGTCCCTGTTCCTCCAGTTATATTTTACAGCTCTTTAGAGTGGTCCACAATTCTTTCTCGCATTTTGTCAGTTTTCTTTGATAAAAAATGGTTAAATATTGACCACTGGTTTAAAGAGTCCATAACAGCGCCACACAGTTTTGACAGACTAATCCATTGCCTAAGTTCACATCCCATATTTGTTTTAGGCTGCCCCCTATTCTCTAAGCAGCTCCCCAGTGTTGGTGGTTTGTGGCTGCACCAAGTCCAATCAAGTCATAGGGCCAGATTTATTAAGCTACGGGTTTGGAAAAGTGAGGATGTTGCCTATAGCAACCAATAAGATTCTAACTCTCACTTTCTTTTTACATACCAGAGAAAGTCTGTTAAAATATTTGATTGGTTGCTATGGGCAACATCTCCACTTTTTCCAATCTCACAGCTTAGTAAATCTGGCCCCTGAATTTTATACTGTAGTAGCAGTTTTTATATTTCCATTCTTTTGTGTCCTTCACATCCAATTTGGATATTAACTGTGAAGTGCGTGCATCTGCCCTAGAGAATATATAAACAGTATGGAATATACAAACAAATAATGGAGCATTTTTGTAAATTTTCCTTCTACTTTTAGTTTTTATCTGTGCTTTGTAAGTGAAGGTAAAAATATTGGATGTGTGTAATAGCATACAGTTTAGATTAATAATTAATAATGTGTAATTATACAGTCTATAATGGTGGGAGAGTAGCTTTTTTATTAGCCAAATAAAAACAGTTCCTTAGCCAAAAGTCTGTACAAATAAGTAAGAAAATGTTCACAAAAAGTTTGCTATGTATAAAAATGCATAATATTTGTTGTCTTTAAAGACCGCATGTAACGCTACATAGATGGCGTAAAAAAGTTACTACGCATGCGCAGTATCCTGGCACGGATCTATAGGCACGTAAGTAAAAAAATTGTTGTTGTGAATCCGGAAAAGTTACTCATGGGCTAAACCATGTTGATTGCAGGGGAGTCATATTTCATCTGTTGCAAACAGTATTAGAGTTGAGAGGTGGCATTTCTCAGTTGAAGTCTAAATAACAGTGTGATAGTAAAGCTGGTCAGTCCCTGTGTGCAGTAAGCAATTCAAAGATATATCCCTGCATGCAAAGAATACAATTAACTTGACTCCCCTCAAAAAATACAATTAACTTGACTCCCCCTGCAATCAACATGGTTTAGCCCAGGAGTAACTTTTCTCTCTTAGGGCCGTATTCAGAGATCCGCTTTTGAGGGAAGTTCCGTGCAAATTTTTAGGATCGGATCAACTGCGCATGCGTAGAAACTTTATGTATGTAGTTTACGTTGACTATACGCACTAACAGACGTACGTGTGAATCGAACTTGGGGACATACGCACGGAAATAAGACGTACGAAAAAATGAACATAAAAGTGGGTGGGGAGAGGCATTAAAATGAACGTATGTAGGTGCGGACGGACCACATGTACGCACGTAAGTACACACGTATAGAACAGAGTGGTCTATGGACTCGTAAGTCACAGACCACACGTCCGGGAGAGGGGAGTGTCAGGTTGTTGGTGGGTGTTTCCTTGCTCCGGCCGTGCGTATAATTGCGTACCTCTCTCTTATCTCTGAATACGGCCCTTAATTTCAAACTCCTTCTTAAGTCTGGATCCAGCCCTTAGAACTTATATCATGCCTATCTTATATAGTCAGTTGCCCCATTTATTTTTTGTTTTTCTCTGACAGAGTCCTTGTCCCCTTTCAGCTGTCTCTTTATATATCTTCTATATAGATTTCCTTTGCTTTGCTCTAGTTGATTTATACAGTATGTAGTTCAACAGAAGAATTTGCTGTCTTGAGATAAATTTATATATAGAAAATATATTTATGCCGTTTACGACCAGCTGTCTGGAATGTCATATAGAGTAAGGAATGGCACACAAATTCCATCCTGCTTTGTGAACTGACTTGACCTAGAGTAGGTTAGGTTCGGAGTATGCAGTGACACAATGAAACCAGGTGTTGCTTGTAAACAGATATTAATATTGATCGCCAGATATCTCAAAGGTAATATTTATTATATATGTTTATCTATCCTCAAGATACTGGTAAACTAATGATTTAAGATTCTTTCTAGGAATGGAAATCACAAATCTCTGGCGTGTCTTATATACTTGAGTAAGTAAAGAAGACTTAAAATACATTGACCTACATTGACCTTGATCCAGACCTACGTTCCCATTACGTTTCATCGCTTAGCGTATTTTCCTTAGGCACTCCCCTCGATCGTACGTACTTTGGCCTTTTTACGCTTCCAAAACCCTACCTTAACTTTTCAAAGCGTAACTACTGACGTACGTAAAGGCTTCATGGGCTGGATCCAGACCTTGTTAAGTGCATGAGCTTAGTTACACCTGGGCTAAACCATGTTGATTTCAGGGGAGTCATATTTCATCTGCTGCAAACAGTATTAGAGTTGAGAGGTGATGTTTCCTATCCCAAGTCTAAATAACAGTGTAATAGTAAAGCTGGTCAGTATCTGTGTGCAGTAAGCAATTCAAAGATATATCCCTGTATGCAAAGAATACAATTAACTTGACTCCCCCTGAAATCAACATGGTTTAGTCCAGGTGTAACTAAGTTCATGCACTTAACAAGGTCTGGATCCAGCCCCATGTGTGTAAGTGTCTAAGCACACCCATACTGTATGTATTAAAAGCATAATTACAGGTGCATATGGCTGTCGTGCCCCTTCATTCGTAGTTACGCTGTTGATACTAAGCTGGTATGTACGTTCAGAGTTACATGGCGTAACGTCTGCCGTGCACATGTGCAGTACATGCAAAATAGCGTTTTTACGTCTCTGGCTAGCGTAAATACACTAGCATACTTAGTTCTGGATCTTCCCCATTGAGTTTATTGATAAAATCTTTATAGTTATAAGATAATGGTCCAAATCCAGACCTCCTAAAGGAGTGGAAAATTACCACATTTTGTGAGTGCACCTGCGCAATTTTAAGGTGATGGGCTGCTGACAGAAGTTCTTTGATTGTTTGAGGAGAGTGGATTTCTACTTATTGCATGGGAGTAGCTTCCTACTTAATGCATGGGAGTGGCTTCATACTTAATGCATGTGAGTGGCTTCCTACTTAATGCATGGGAGTGGCTTCCTACTTAATGCATGTGAGTGGATTTCTACTTAATGCATGGGAGTGGCTTCCTACTTAATGCATGGGAGTGGCTTCCTACTTAATGCATGGGAGTGGCTTCCTACTAAATGCATGGGAGTTAGGATCCTGTGGCGATCTGCATCAGAACCGCACTGCACCACAATAGTGGAATAATATTAAATAGAATTTCATATTTAATATTAATGGGCCTGTTCCAGACCTCTGAAAATGTTATATACACACAAATTCTAACTCCATAAACCAGCCTTAAGTGTGTCGTTTGGATCTGTGTCTGAGCATACACAGACGTCGCCCCCCAAAGTATGTTTTGCATGCCTAACCTCACCACCATTGTGGAGTTTAAGGATGCAGAATTCATAAGGGCACGTCAATGCGCACAAGTAATGTTAGGGCTGATTTATGTAAGTCGGCTAATGTTATTCATTCTGGAGCTGACCTAATAATATCAATGCCACAATTAAAAATATGTTTAATATAATTTAACCTTTTTTATTGTGAGACTCCGATTTATTTTTTGTATATTGAATTCTAATGAGAAAATATATCTGAACACATTTCAGAGTAAATACAAGGTTTTAGTCTACAAATGTATTTTTCTTTTTTTGGAGGGGGAAAATGTCATTGTTCAGTACTTACAACTCTTGGCACATTTTCCCCTGACAATTCTCTAAAAATGCACAAAACTGTTAACTGCAAAAGAACTGAAAAACTTTGAGTTTAATATTTATACAAAATTAAAGAGTATCAAGAGGAAAAAAAATAATGATACTTATATAATAATCCACAGCAATATAAAATCAAGGGCAGTAAATGTTATACATAGTTTTGTTATGCCAGTCAGTGCCTTAAACTACCCAAAGTTCTATTCTTACTTAACCATAACTCATATATAACCTACCTCTATCTCCCCTCAACAATTGTTTCATCCTAAAATAACTACAGCTGCATTCTGTTAAACCTTTCTCAAAAACAAATTGTGCCATACATGGTGGTAAATTGCATTTATGGTGAGCCCACCTACTGGAGAATATTGAAGGTAACATTAAAACTTTGTTTATTTACCAACTAGCAGCAAAAGGCTTCCTGCAGAGATCAGGCAAAGAAGCTGATGTCACCCATCCACTGTCCTACAGAGAGAGTGTATGACTCATTCTGTGAATTGAATGGGTGATGTCAGCTCAGTTGTCTGTTCTCTGCAGTACCAATAAGCTGTTATATTGTAAATAAACAACGATTTAATGATTTACTAATAGCCCATTAGTAAATCATTAAATCTAGCTTCCCCTTCATGTAAAAAAAAATCAGCATCCTGGCTGAGAAACCTTAGTCGTAGCCCAGCTGTAGGTCCAAGTTTATAGGATAGAACAAAGTTACATCTTGAGAAATCCTAGAAAGCATTAACTCTAACTCTACATAACAATGGGAGGGGGTACATAGGTCCTCACCAAACTGCTAAAATGAAAGGGTTCGTTATCTTTCCATGGCACTGTAAAGGTCTCTTTGGCACAAAATGACCTAAGACTCTCCAAATAAGACAGGTAAAGAGTACAAGATGTACAATTGGAAGAGATTCCCTCTTGACAATAATATGGCAGAGAAAAGTCTGCCACTTTATAGCACTTTCTGCCTGATGTGACCCAAACTGCTAGGCAATGTTTGCAATTTTGCCATGCAAACCCAAGGGTGTGTGGGCTGCATCTCAATGAACAGGGCGGCTTCCTTATTTTACTCACTTACCTATAACACCTTCTATATCCTAAACCACACCCAATGGCCATTGGTATTGGCTGTTACTCACCCCTAGTCCTGATTCAGACTTAAGAAGGAGCTTAAAATTAAGAGAGGAAATTTACTCCTAGGCTAAACCATGTTGATTGCAGGGGAGTCATATTTAATCTGTTGCAAACAGTATTAGGATTGAGAAGTGATGTTTCCTATTCCAAGTCTAAATAACAGTTTAAAAATAAAGCTGGTCAGTATCTGGGTGCAGTAAACAATTCAAAGATATATTCCTGCATGCAAAGTATACAGTTAACTTAACTCCCCTTGAAATCAACATGGTTTTGCCCAGGATTAACTTTCCTCTCTTATTTTCAAGCTCTGAATCAGGTCCCCTGTTACAACCCTCTCCCCACATTAACCCTTATAGCACCTAGGTCACCAACATTATATCTATGCTTTGTCTGAGGCATCGTTGTCCTTCTTTTTCTTAATTTTTCTTTAAAAATAATTACTAAATGGCAGATATTTGTAAATGTTAATACATTTACAAATATTCACAAAAGTCCATGCAATTGGATAAAGGTTACCATTACCTATAACTTTTTAAAATGATCAGGGAGTTAAATCTGGTATATAGACCCGATAATAATCATCCAGGGAGATTATTCACAATTAAGACAGAAAAGACAACACTTGCAGATTGTATTACCTGTATTCCAAAGTCAGAAGTGAAATACTCAATATAAGAAGATTATAAAAAAATATTTAATAAATAACACAAAAAATAGAATAAGATAATAATTTGTCAACATATTAGTGTTAAAACTTAATTTTTAACTAAGTCAATGTACTAATATTAGATATATAAATATTATGTATTATTATAAAATTGCTTAGATTTAGATGCTTATTTACTGTGTTATTTTAGTATAGGACTTGTATGAGTACATTAGTTAGTTGTGAAGCAAAAGAGCATTCCAAAAAGATCAAATAAACACTTCCAAGATGTGGCCAGCAGGGAAAGGAGGAATTCCAGGGAACAAAGATTACCCACTCTCATGGACAAAGAGAAATTCCAAAAGGCCTTTTCAGGGTTCCCACTCCATGGCTAAAGGGATTTTGGAATTTCTCCATTTAACATTTGGGAACCTCAATGACTATGAAACACCGCTTCACTACCTCAACCAATTGTTATATAACATGTGGATTGTAGTTCAGCCTACTTTGTATTGCTATAAATGTAAAGATTCCGCCTCGAATGAGCAGAATTTCATATTTGAAATTTGGTGACAATGTTATCACAGCGCTTGCATTTATTTTGCTAATAAACCTTCATATATAAATTCATTTCCTCATCAAAAAGAACTATAT